>CM031960.1:18437928-18535428 GCA_018749465.1 Paracanthobrama guichenoti | reverse complement strand
ACCATAAAATTACAGATCAAATGCCATTTTAATTTAATGTTTTCTGAAGATCAAGCACCCTTGTTGACTTCAATCTTCTGACCGGCTCTTCGACTAACTTTATATTCAAGATTGTACTTGTCTAAGATGAAATAAGCTTGAAAACATAACCTCTAAAATAACATGCAAATAACCTGCTCTGTACTGTGAAGTATGAAACAGTCCCATTACATCTGCCTCAAAGTATTTGTTCTCTTTGTCTGAGAGGAAGATAAAGAGCAAGGTTTTCATAGAAAGGCGCGCTTGCGTCATCAGTGTCACAGTCCTGGATGTCACGGCAGAATAGGAAGATTAAGTATTGTTAATTAACCATAACATTTGGGATTACTGGGCTTTTTTATTGTCAGGTTTATTTTGCTCTACACAGGGGAATCTAGGTCACAGAATTCTCTGAAACGCATTCACACATATACACATACTGATTCCTGTTGGAATGCACAATCAGTGACACGCAAGCATGCGCTGCAAGAGTAAGTCGATTCTGTTTAATTTGTCATGTACCCCTTGATGTGACGTTGCTGGGGTGTTAAATATAGAACCAGGGCCGTCTGGGAATGCTTCGTTTTATCTCCCTCCTCCCCTCCGTCGACACACTGAATTTTTATGAGGGTAAACTATCAGATTGCTTTTGCTAACGTAATAGATTTGATTCACTTTATCTGACTTTAGTAGGTGGCTCCATTTTTAGGACAGAAATTACCCCTCAGATCAGTGTGGAAATGCAACTTGTGCTTGTGGTGATTTTAGGAACTGTCAGAAATATTTTCTGAACTTGCCTAGTGACAAAAAATCTGAAAACACTTAACAATGTGAGTTCATTAATGGTGTCTTTGTTTGCAAGTAAGTTTGTGTGGTTGAAGAAGTGCTTGTCACATTTGATATGACACATTGATGATGCTAGGCTGTTATGGGTGGTTGCCAAGGTGTTATGTGGTTGCTAGGGTGTTTTTCATTGTTTGTAGTGCCATGCTATGTGGTTGCCACGGTAATCTGAGTTGTTGTTATGTGGTTTACATGTCTAAATGAAAAAGAGTCCATAACAAATCTGTGATATTCTGATACCTAGTAGATGTTGTTTTTTTTTCCTCTTTTTTCTTTTTTTTTTCCTTTTAATGCATACTTGCTGAAAAAGTATTACTTGCCTTCAAAAAAAAAAAAAAAAAAAAGCTTACTGACCCGAATTATTGAACAATATAAAAAAAGAAAAAAAAAGTATGTGATATTGTTGACACATTGACGCTGCTTTGTCTTTCAGGATGGAGCAATTCTAGTGTTTCTGCCTGGATGGGACAACATCAGCACCCTGAATGATTTGCTCATGGCTGACCAGATGTTTAACTCAGGTATATTATACATAAATATATATTTTCTAAATAAAAATCAGTTTCTCTTTAGAAAATAACCCAGTTAGTATGATTTCAAAGCATATCACATATGAATGTGTCTTCATGGAAATCTAAACTTTTAACATCGGTGAAATATTTTTATGATAAAACTGAAGTAATTATAACTAAAATGTTTAAATATATGAATGCATAATTATGGACTGGTGATGAGATTGAGACATTATTGGTTATTCAGTGTTTCAGTAAAAAAGTATACTACTGATTAAATAATTTCAATGCTAAAACTAATAATAATAATAATAATAATAAATGATAATGTCTGAAAGGCTGCAGGGCTCATAAAGATTAATCACTGTGTTTGCTCAAACTGATTTGCTGAAATCAAAACCTGAATGGTGATGGGTGAGCACTAGTGAAATGGCTAAAATATTGATGATAATCATGATAGTAATTCAAATCAAATTCAGTAATTTTGACAGAAAAACCCAAAAGAAATACTATTTACATGTAGCGCATCAATTCATGGTGTTAAAGGCTCTTTCTGTCTCTCTCTGAATGTATGAGAGAAAGAGAGAGAGATTGCCTTGAGCCAGAAAATAGGGTAAGAGTCCATCAGAGAATGCTGTGTATCCATTTATATCAATGGGAATAGTGTGCTGTAAAGATGAAGAGGGAAGTGTGCTTTTTTCTGTGGTCCGGTTCACTGTATCCCTGCTTTATTCAAATTTAGAAGAGCTCTTTTCACATGAATGAGCCTAATGCATAAATGCTCATAAAGAGCTAACACATTCTTTCCTGTCAAACATTCTATTGAAATGTTCTAGTGTAAAGCGGTTATAGGGCATATCACAGTGAAACTATATCTATGCTGTGCTAAACTTTTGCTAAGCCTCTAACTTCACTTGAGAGTAAAATCTAACAATTTACTGGCCAACAGAGTGGTGCAGGTATGAGGTCATTTTGTAGGCCAACCGGCAGTTAGTATCGCACTGTTTCCCTGTTTCCAATAGGATTTTCCCATAGGCTTTTGGATTATCACAAAAAACAAGCTCTGTGATCAACACGTTTATGATACTTACACATTTTGTCCATCAAGATAATTATCACAGATGAACACAACTTTTATGAATGTTGAAGCTTAAATGCTTTTAATGAAGTAAAATGCTAAAGATAGGCTATAAACGGACTACACCACGGTCCTCCCGTGATTTCAACGTCACCATCACCATCTTCCGACAACTCAGTTTTTATCTAAAAAAAAATTCCCAGTAGATTTGAGTTAGACTAGTTTATAAGAGCACAGTTATGAGCATAATGGCCATAAACGGACTGAGCTTACCTGTTCGGCGTGATGACTTTTAATCTTCCCGACAGCCTCTATAGTCCCATTTAGCCACTTGATAGCAACCGCCTTTTTCACCCAAAAAATTTTTTTCAAAAATTATTTAATATAATACTTATTAGTTTTGTAATACTTATGTATTTTATGTCGTAGAATAAAGCATGAAAGTGTCTTGAACTTATGTTCACCACAGACCTTATTTCAGCTATTTAACAAAAACCCATTGACTTCAGGACGAGGGAATTAGAAGTGCTAAAATGCTAACTTGTTTCCACGTTTTGGCCTACAAAGTGATGTCATACTTGCTCCACTCTATTGCTAATGACAATATCTAGACATTTAGTCACCTAGTGTGAGATTCTGGCACAAGGTAGAGGGTTTCTTGTTATAGGAGAAATTAATCCGTTTTCATGAAATAGTGCAAAAATTATTTCAAAGTATGAAACATTAATGATCAGCAATATTTCAGTTGACTCACTCACAACTGCATTTTCGTGGTCAGCTACATTTGTCTTTACTCATTACTTTTGTAAAATTTGTCTTTACTTTATTTAGAAATGACAAATACACAGTTTCTCAAATCTCGGCTCTCTTTCAGATCGGTTTATCATCATCCCCCTCCACTCTTTGATGCCCACGGTCTCTCAGACTCAGGTGAGTGTTGTAGACAGCTGGGGCAAGCTCTCTGCCTCCCACAACAGCTCTCAAATGCAATCTTTCCCTCCCATCTGACTGCTGAATTGAATTTGCTAAGCTCTATGTAAAATCCAGCGCCTCAAACTTTCTATAGCGCTGTTATGTTCATGAATGACACTTCGCTCCCCTCAGGTGTTTAAAAAGCCGCCCCCGGGAGTGCGCAAGATTGTGATCGCTACCAACATCGCAGAAACCAGGTGCACTTGTGTGTGTGTGTGTGTGTGTGTGTGTGTGTGTGTGTGTGTTTGTGTGTGAATGGTCACGATTATACAAATGTTTTTGATGAAGTGAGTTTCTGTCAAGATTCAAATTGCCATTTGTTTGATAATGAATAATTAACACTCGTTAATTCATGTTGCTGCTTTTCTATCTGACACCATCAGAATGCAAAAGTTGAAGCCATGCAGTGGCCAACTAGCAATGGAGCCAGCTAATTAAAACTCAGCAGACTAACACACAGCTTTAAAACATACTTTGAGCGTCGTCTGTGCAAACAAACTCAACATAGAGTTGAAAGCAGCCAGAATCTGATGGGGTTTCATAAATAAATTCATGAGTTGAAGCTCTTTTTAATTGCGTTCAGTATCATCAGGCTGTTCTGCCGCTGAAATGTTTGGTCTCTGGTAATAAACTGGAATCTATGATGGTGTTGAACTTTGATTGGTTATTAGAGATTCATTACAGTTATTTCAGCTTTCTCCTATTTCATTATATCATATATTAGTAGCATTTTACAATAAGGTTATATTTGTTAACTTTAGCTAACTACATTAGCTAACAAACTAACAATGAGGAATACTTTTAAAGCAATTATTAATCTTAGGTCATGTTAATTTTAGCATTACTAATACATTATTAAAATCAAAAGTTGTATCTGTTAATATTTAATGGACCTTGAACAATTGTATTTTTATTAATGACATTATCAAAGATTATTAAATACTTTACCAAATGTATTGCTTATTGTTAGCTAATGCATTTACTAATGTTAACTAATGGAACCGTAAAAGTTATCCATATATTGCTCAAATACGATTAAAATATACAACAAACATTCAAGTTGCCTTTAGATTAATTTTTAGGATTCAATGCTTGTTCAAATCTGTTGACCACAGCAGTGGCATACTTGATTAATTTGGATTAGTTCATAAAAAATACACATTTAGGCAAGGCCATTGTCAACAGTGTAGTGCAAAGTACAAGCAGCTTTGTGTTGGTCAAAGCAGCAAATTTGCGTGACCATTTGGAACCTGATTTCTCAATCAGTTGGATTCCTATTAAAATTACTGTATTTCGCCTGCAAAATTTAGCCAATTGGGGAAAGGAACTGCGCTAGAATAAATGTTAACACTGTTTCAAAAGGAAAGCCATGAGACGCTAGAGTTGTAGTCAAGGCCACATAAACCAAGTTGAGACCAAGACAAAACCAGCACTCCTCAAATTGAGCTAAAAGATCTATATCTTCTGTCTGATAAATGTCTTGTGTTTAATCAGTGAATACAATTAGAATAAGAAGACACCTATATAGAGCTGTTACCAATCAAATCACTAACTGTACAATTAATCTTTGTGTTGCCAGTGTTGGGGAGTAACTAGTTACATGTAACTCGATCACGTAATTTAATTACAAAATAAATGTAACCGTAATCAGTTATTGACAAAAAAAAAAGTGTAATTAAATTAGTTACTTATGAAAATGTTAATGATTACAAAGGGGGTTACATCTGAACTTTTTCTGTAAAAAGCTAGAATATGTTCAAAAATATGAATTTGTTGCTTTGCCTGTTTTTGATGTATATGATGTCTTCTGCCATTTTAAAGGCCGTTTAGTAAAGTGATGCTATTCTGATGCTTTTGATTGGTTCTCGTTTGAATTTGCACAGCACCGCAAATGCCAATTACATCAATCTACATTGCCGCTGAAATCTTTAGGCTACAACCTGTCTGAGAGTTGCCACCAAGTGATAAAAAGGTGTTTCAGTGCTGGAAACTAGAAAAGGAATCAAATGTAATCAGTAACATTACTTTAATAAAGTAATTGAAATAGTTACACTAATTATTACATTTTTAAATAGGGTAACTTGTAATATGTAATTTATTACATTTCCAAAGTAACCTTCCCAACACTGTGTGTTACTTGTAGAGGTAGCAAAAAGTTGCTTTTGAATTACTCTGCATAAATAATGTTTGCGATTTAATGTTTTAAAAATAACATTTTGATTATAGAAATACGATGGAAAAATAAAATGAAAGCTCTACTTTTAAATATGGAGCTGAGATCACGGAGTCATTCGATTTGGTTCAAAGCAGTTGATTCATTTAGTAATGAAATGCATTGCTGAAATAGCAGAATCTCAAATTTAAGTCACTTAATATTAACGTTTTGTTTATTGAACATTTTGCAATCATATCTTGAATTTAATGTTTATTTTAGTGTTAATTTGGGGCATTTTATTATTTTTAACAAAAGAAATCACATTAGAAATAAGTTATTGATTGCATTTTAAGCAGTATGTTTTACATCTAATCACATTAATGATTTTAGATATCAGATAATGCACCAGCAATTTGCAGTTGTGGTCTTGACCTGTCTTGAGATGAAATCCTTAGTCTGAGACCAGTCTTAACCATTTTTTGGAAGTCTTGGTCTTGAGTACAACAACACTACAAGACGCTATATGTTTTAACATGAAAATAATGTGATTAAAATCGCTTTCTAAGCTTGTTAAATATTTAACTTTCATTAAATTCGGCATTAAATGGAGGTTGGATTCGTCTTTTATTCCCTGTTGTGACCTATATCCAAGTGAAACAGTTTCTCGAATGAGTGTAGTGTCGGACTTGATTTTGTCCATCGTGAATTGATCGTCATCAGAGAAGAGATGTCATTCTGAGAGGAAGGCGACATTAATGTGCAATGATTAAAGATTACAAGGGCACATGAATATTATAATAATATTATTATGTGCACGGATAAATCATTTATAATACTACTGTATTCTATTAAGAAAATAAGAAATGGCAATTTTGATTGACTGTAAGAGATGCATTTCTTAGTGAAACGAAATATTCAGTGAGAAATAATGTTAGGCAGGATTAGATTTTATTAATTGGCATTTGTTTGGATTCTTGGGGGAAGGAATGAAACATTACATCATGATATTATTGGCCTTTGTTACAGCAGAATAAAAGTTTCAGAGGTTGGGAAAGATTTGTTTTCCTCTTAGAATAATGTGACCTAATGAATCATGACCAGGGACATTCATTACATTTTGACTAGAGTGCTTTTTTTTTTTTTTTTTTTACTCCGTGTCGTCATAAATACTGAGTGATATTTCTCTTTCGATTTCTGTCTCTTTCAGTATTACGATAGATGATGTTGTATATGTGATCGATGGAGGGAAGATTAAAGAAACTCATTTTGACACCCAGAACAATATAAGGACCATGACAGCGGAGTGGGTGAGCTTAGCCAACGCCAAACAGAGGAAGGGCCGTGCTGGCAGGTACAGATCTTTTCTCTCTCTCTCCCTCCCCTCATTTATCCTCCTTTATGTGTTATTCCCTCCATATATCAGCAGCTCTTCCTCAATCCATTCACAAGTATCAAAACCAATTTCAGTCGGAGGAATTGCACCCCGTGGAAGAATGTCAAACCTCTCAGGGGATATGCAGTCTATGCTTGTATCACTGGAATGCTGTAGGATAAAATTGATTTTATCCCGCATGTTTCATTCATTTTTTTCTATTCCACAGTGAATTTTATAAAGCATAAAGAAAGAAAATAATTTATCCACATATTGTTCCGATCCTGTATTACTTTCTTTTGTAGAAAACACTGATTGCATTCTATACTGATGTTTTTGACAGTTCATAGTCAAAACCACATACCACGAAATCTCAAAAGATTAATTTAGTTTTACATTACATTTACGCATTTGGCAGACACTTTTATCCAAAGCGACTTACATTGCATTCATGCTACACATTTTTACATTTTTGTCAGTTTTTGCTTTCCCTGGGAATCGAACCCATGACCTTGGCGTTGCTAGCACCACGCTCTTATTGTTTGAGCTACAGGAAAGCTGTAGATCAAACAATAAGATTAAAGTGTGACGAGATTTCTCGTCAAGGTGAAAAGCTGTCTCGCGTCAGGTGAAGGGTGAAGTTAGGATAGAATATGCCATGGCAACGTTTACATTATGCCTCCACTGTCGTTTTGCTTTTTATAGAAATAAAAACAATTTATTTCCAGTGGATAACGGTCGCTTCAATTCCATCAGCTCATCCAACACGAGCTGTTCGAGTCAACCATAGTGCGCAGCACTGCCACTGGTCACGTGACGAGAAGACTGACAGGATCGTGGCGGAGGATTCGTTGTGCAACAGAAGCGTCAGACAAATGTCTTATCTTGTAAAATGTGCATTCAGCCCCACCGCTCCCTATTCACTGAGTATGCACGATCGTGAAATTGAAAGCGCGCATTCAAATGCAATTTCAATTTCAAGTTACCGCTATTTGAAAGCAGCTCCCTGTGGCATGCGGATATTTCTTAGTATGAAAACTATCTTAGGCTGGGCTGTGTAGTTAACTATATCTTAACTCAGTATCATGCATGAAATAAAATTTGGTCTCTATTTGCACTTTGAATATTGAGATATATTTATGGTTGCACTTGTTGTTTGCACTTTATATCTATGATCAATTTGTGGAAAGGAGTTCAGTTAGGAGTTCAACAGTTGTAGAAGCTCATAAATCATGTGCAGTCAGAAAGGTCTGAAGAGAATCATACAGGAAAGTAGCCAGTCAGTTGAGTTTGTGGCAAAACCTTTTACAGTGCTTGAGTATTGTTGTCTTTTACTGCATATAGTAATTCATATTCAGAAAGTAGAACTTAAATGACATACATTACAAGTTGGTTAGTTAAAATATTTCAAAATGCACCTGCAGACAATTTTTCTAGTCATGTATTTCATCACCGAGGATTTCTAACAAATACTATTGCTTGAATCTCGTTATCGTGAACCCAGTCTCGTGTCTCATCTTGTCACACCCCTAAAAATTACCCCATGATTTACTCACCTTCAAGCCATCCTACGTCCTTTCAGACGAATACAATCAGAGTTATATTAAAATATAACCAATATATTCCAAGCATTATAATGACAGTTAATGGCAGCCCAAAATTTGAAGCCCAAAAAAAGTGTATCCATTAAGGTTAATAAAGGCCTTCTGAAGCAAATCGATGGGTTTTTGTAAGAAAAATATCCATATTTAACACATTATAAAGTAAAATATCTAGCTTACGCCGGACTGCCTTCTATATTGAGCTTACAGAAAAACGTAACTGGTGCAATGATGACGTTGGACGTAGCGTAAGCATTTGAACTGCGAGAGGTGTTACACTTTCACACTCACAATCACAGCAAAACTAATTATAGCCTAACTAACGTAGCTCTCAATCTTACTGAATACAGTAAATAATAAAATATACTACTAATCTAGCAAAAGGACAAATGAATACAATGGAACAAAGATATAAATTAAATAAACAGTGCTTAAAATTTTTCAGATAGGTCTATGTATCAGATACAGAAAATACACCATAAATTGAATAAACTTGTCAAATGTAAAAATATTTAAATGGATAAATATACAGTTTTCACTCTATGAATGAAATGTTCATTGTTTCATATTAAAAGTTACAAAAGTTTAGACGAGAAGTTAATTTTTTTTTCTTCTTTTTTCTTTTATTTGATTAACATTAAAGGGATAGTTTACCTAAAAATTAAAGTCCATCTCATTTCCAAACCTGTATGACGTTCCACATTCGCTTAGTATGTGGAACATAAAAAAGAAGATATTTTTCTACTTGAAAAGCTTTAATATTTTTCATAAAAATATATAATAAATATAATATATATATATATATATATATATATATATATATATATATATATATATATATATATATATATATATATATATATATATATATATATATATATATATATATATATATATATATTATATATATATATATATATATATATATATATATATATATATATATTTATATATATATATTATATATATTATATATATATATATATTTATATATATATATATATTTATATATATATATTTATATTTATATATATATATATATATATATATATATATATATATATATATATATATATATATATATATATATATATATATATATATATATATATATATATATATATATATATATATATATATATATATATATATATATATATATATATATATATATATATATATATATATATATATATATATATATATATATATATATATATATATATATATATATATATATATATATATATATATATATATATATATATATATATATATATATATATATATATATATATATATATATATATATATATATATATATATATATATATATATATATATATATATATATATATATATATATATATATATATATATATATATATATATATATATATATATATATATATATATATATATATATATATATATATATATATATATATATATATATATATATATATATATATATATATATATATATATATATATATATATATATATATAATATATATATATATATATATATATATATATATATATATATATATATATATATATATATATATATATATATATATATATATATATATATATATATATATATATATATATATATATATATATATATATATATATATATATATATATATATATATATATATATATATATATATATATATATATATATATTTATTAATTATTTATTTATTTATTTATCCACTGCAGAATGAATGTCATTTTAGGTTTTTCACATGAGGGTGAGTAAATAATGACAGAAATTCAAACCCCTGATTAATCTGAATCTAAAAACACTTCTCCTTTCATCTGTTCACATCCTCAGGGCTTTTCATTCATGACTAGTATTTGTGTTCATGAAAGGTCCGTCTGTCCTGGAGTCGAAACTCTGCTTCTCTCAAGGTTTCACGGTCTCTTTTTTTTCACCACACAGTCCACACAGAGAGGAAAGATGTAGCCTTGAATAGCTTCATTGTTATCTCAGTCATTTAATAGGAAAGTGAACAAAAAAATCTTCCTGTTAGCTTTTAGTGAAGGCACGTACCTCATATATAAATCCTTTTTGGTTCTCTCCCTTTGTGTCTACCTACTCTAAATGGACTGAAAATCTACTGTAATTGGGAATATGTTAAAGATGTTTTTGATGATGTTGTTTAGTTTGTATAGAAATGACAAACTAAACTGATTTTGTGTGTGAGAGAGCGAGTGTGCAGTTTTGTTTGGTGTCTACATGTTGGGGTTTGAATTGGCACAGTGACTCATGCTTTTAAGACAGTGAGTGAGAGCGTGCGTGTCTTTGTATGAAAGAGAGATAATAAGTTAGTCACTAGCTTTGCATCTACATGAATATGCCCTACTGCTCAGCACAGGCTCTGACACCATTTCATACTTGTTCACAAACGCCTCAATGTATAACCCCTCCTTGTACCTGCATATATCCACACATTCACACACACACACACACACACTACCCGTTACCACAGTAACTCCATAGCACTGCATTATTCATGGGAAAGCAAATTGACTTTCACATCAGCAAGCTTTGACTAGTCTTGCGTAGACAAACTTTTGACTATCGGCATGAAGTCTGAACCACATTTTGACTTCGATTGGCCAAGATGCGAAAAATGTGAAAAAATTATTTGTTAATTTGTATCCTTCTCTCCTTCTGCCTTGGTCCATGACCCTGTCACCGGTTTACCACTGTTCCTTCCTTGGACCACTTTTGATAGATACTGACCACTACAGACTGGGAACACCCCACAAGAGCTGCAGTTTTGGAGATGCCCTGACCCAGTCGTCTAGCCATCGTCTTTGGCCCTTGTCATACTTGCTCAAATCCTTACGCTTGCCCATTTTTCCTGCTTCTAACACATGAATTTTGAGGACAAAATGTTCACTTGCTGCCTGATATAGTCCACCCACTAACAGGAGCCGTGATGAAGAGATAATCAGTGTTATTCACTTCACCTGTCAGTGGTCATAATGTTATGCCTGATCTGTGTATCTTCGCTTGGTCTGCTAAATTATTAAAAATAGGCCTAAATGTTTTTCTACAGTACCTGTACATGTGATTGAACTCTCAATTACATTTAGCCACTAGTAATTTGCATTAATCAAAGAGACTTTCCTAATGGATGCAGTGTGACATTTGTATTTCCTGTGTCCCTTTTGTTTTGTGTGTTTGTGTCTGACAGAGTGTCTCCAGGGAAATGTTATCACCTGTATAATGGACTGAGGGCCAGCCTCATGGATAGCTACCAGTTACCTGAGATCCAACGCACACCACTGGAAGAGCTTTGCTTGCAAGTAAAGGTATCCAATCAAAGGCTCTGTCTGTGTGTTTCTGTGCATACTACATTTCATTAAAATGCATGGTTGAATTTCCCCTTCAATAAAGACATTAATAAAGTATCCATCGGTCTAGCTATCTGTGAGTCACACTAGTAGGTGTGTATACTCTTACAACGCTAAACATCTGGCAATCCACAGAAAGAGAGCGAGCTTCTCACTGCTGTTGTTTTTTTTGGAAATTGGACTGAACATTTACACCGGTGACTCATTCATGCTCCCCAAAACACTCTCTTCATTACACACACAACCTCTTTCCCTTATGTCTGTGTGGCTCTAATGGGGCCTGAAGGCAGAGGTTTCACAAATAGTCTCCGGTGACTATAATAAGTGAGCACACAAACAAACTAATGGATTAAAAGGGACATTAATCACTGTCATTGTATCTGAGAGGCAGTATAATCATGTAACGAGGCCTTTTAGCTGTGTCAATTACTGCTCATTTTCATCTCCACATGGCTGCCCAGTCCCAGTACTTTCTGCTGCTCTGTGGTACAGCAGAGCCCCAATGAACATCCACATTCATTTATACACATACAGCCTTCATCTTATATTTCTTATATTATCATTTTATGTGCTTGCATTTTATGTTGTAAAATTTTCTCTCTCTCTCTCTCTCTCTCTCTCTCTCTCTCTCTCTCTCTCTCTCTCTCTCTCTCTCTCTCTCTCTCTCTCTCTCTCTCTCTCTCTCTCTCTCTCTCTCTCTCTCTCTCTCTCTCTCTCTCGCTCTCTCTCTCTCTCTCTCGCTCTCTCTCTCTCTCTCTCTCGCTCTCTCTCTCTCTCTCTCTCTCTCTCTCTCTCTCTCAGATACTGAAGTTGGGCTCCATTGCGTCTTTCCTGCGGAAAACTATGGACCCCCCTTCAGACAAAGCGATAGAGCTGGCCATCACACACCTGGTGGACCTGGTGAGAGGATAAAAATATGACTGAGGATTAATTGATAAAAATGAAGGAGGGTTGCATTAATATATAAGTAAAGGATAAATTACAATCTGTTATTATCACAGTTAACTGGGTAATCAGGAACCCAATGTAAAGCAGCTACATGGCTACTTACCAGGTCAATTAAATGTACATTAAACAAAAATACGTTGACTAAGGCAGGCGTAAGACTTTTGGAGGGACGGTCATTATTGCAAAATAAACCCTGACACGAAGCCCAGGGACCAAATTATTACCAATTCACTAATTAACCCCTAGGAGTCTGAGCTGTTTTGGGGCCCTTTAGAAGTTTTGACATGCTCTGACATTTGTGCTTTTTTCAGTTGCTTATAAACACATTAATGGGAAAAGTGTAATTACACTGTATTCAGCACAAACTGGGCTACCATAATATGTGAGCAACATGTATGTACATGCTTGTATTTTTGACAGAATAATGTTTATGCATGGTTTTTGAAAAAACCAAAAAAATTGTTTTAAAATTAAGGCCTCAAAACACACAATAGATATGCGTCCACAAGACTTAGCCTAATGGGTGATGTTGCCTAGAGTTTTTGCTTCAAACTGATGTGAGAATCACTGAGCCAGCTAATTTATGCGAAAAGGCGTGAATGTTCATGAATAATGCTGTGAATCACACCTGAGAGAACAAAAGATCGCATAATGAGCTGCATAATGAATGAGCTCAGGTATGTGACTGTGAGCCAACCAACAGGACAAAGGAAATATATTTTGTTGTAGTTTATTTAGAATGTAGTTAACAAAGGCACATTACAAAGGCCTATTATATTTGAAATTATCAAAAGATTTGACTACACTGCAAAAATGCTCTTCTTATTTAGTATTTTTTCTTGTTTTCATTCCAAATATCAAAAGAATACTTAAATCAAGATCCATTTACTAGATAAATAATATGACATAAGATATTTGTTGTTTTCTGGGGTGGGGAAATCTAAATTAAGTGAGATTTTGCTTAAAACAAGCAAAATTATCTGCCAATGGGGTAGGAAAAATAATCTTATTTCTGTTTGGGACAGAAACAAGGAACAAGATTTCAATCAAAAACAAGATTATTTATCTTCCCCATTGGCAGATAATTTTGCTTATTTTAAGCAAAAACTCACTTCATTTTTATTTTATTTTCAACAAAACAAGAAAAAATATCTTATGTCATTTTACTTATCTAGTAAATGCATCTTGATTGAAGAATTTTTAGATATTTAGACTGGAAACAAGACAAAAATACTAAGAAGAGCATTTTTGGCAGTGTACTATTTTAATGTTTTTGAAAGAAGCCTCATGCTAAAAAAAAAAAAAAAAACAGTAATATCGTGACACTGAACACAATTCAGTATTCAGTAAATACAAATAACTGAATAATTGGTAATGATTAACGTTATACGTAAAATATTTGGGATTTAAAACAACATAGCCTAATGCGATGTAATTATGATTTCAAAGAGTATATGGTGAATTCAGGTTGATTGGGACATTTTTTCCCAGTTATTTCAGTGGTAAACATTTACTGAATCATTTGATTTTATAAAATATCTGATACACACAATACTCAAATATTTGGAGTTTCGGTTAATTTATGAGACACGCGTGCAATGCATGATCACCAGCGCTAAGGCTATTGTCTGTTATATTTGATTCTTATTAAATGAGAAGCAAATATATTAAAAACATTGATTCAAATTAAGATACAATTTAAACAAAACAAAATTCACTTTAAATGAATGCTTTCTACAAAACAAAACTTAATGAAGTGGTCAAAATCATTTCCGTACTATATTTATAGCATCTTTTGCTAATAAAAGAGCAGACATTTGCTAATAAAAGCTTTGATGTTACACTTACAATAGCCTAAACACTTCATAATCTGGCCAAATAAATCTTGTCTAAAAAGTCATATATGCCATATGTCATATATATTGCATCTATGACATTTTATGTTGCAGGAGGATTCATATTTAAACGGTGTTTTGCGTTTAATATTCACAGACACTAACAGAATAAACTTGCCTCACAATCCTTGCCTGGATCTGTTGCTCTTAGAAATAAACGGCTTTTTCTGAGGTAAAATATTCCAGGATTATTCCTTACCGCATTTTAAACCGATGTAAAGTGTTGATGTGTTTTAGTTGATATTGGCGTCGACTCTACTCTCATGGATCGCGTCAGATTTGAATCTCAAAAGAACACGTGCTCCTTATTAGACACTTGCGAACGACTGACATCTCTCCCTTTTCAAACGGATTACATAAACACAGAATATTTGTTTTCGATTTGATTTACATTATTTAAAACCTGACATTTCAATGTTTCTTTAGACATAGGTCTCATGTTTGAGAGACAAATATTTATTAAGTTATAGGTCCTTTTCTGAAGAATATATGAATTTGAAACTGTCTTTGACAGAGAGGCTGCAGATCGCGCATCATGTTTGTTTTCTGTATTTTGCAAGAAGCACAACAATTTGTTTTTATTGTGACTGTACACAAAAAAAATATAGAAAATTAACAGATTATAATGATGTTCAACACTTGCCTGAACGATAAAAAATGACAGTTATTTGAGTCTCTTTGGCACTGATAAGAAAAAAAGTGAGGCCAACTCCAGGGGGTTAAATCAACATAAAATTATTTGAGTTGGAAGTATTTTATGTAAGAAATATAAGAGTGTTATGAGAGGTGTGAAACTAACACAGCAGCATAGGAAAATAAGTTTCCTTTAAGAATAGTCTTCTTATATCATTATTATACAAAATTAATTGGCAGTGGAATGCTGTGATTGACCAATGAGAATAAAGTGTTCCCCAAAAGCTCTATAATTAAGAAGTGTAATGACTAAAATCAAAGAACTTAGCAGTAGCACAATATTTTAAATGTATTTGTATGAAAAGCCAACCATTTTTCTGCTGTGTCTTGTAGAACGCCCTGGACAGGAATGAAGAGCTGACTCCATTAGGATTTCATCTAGCCCGTATGCCTGTAGAGCCTCACATAGGAAAAATGATTCTGTTTGGGGCTCTTCTGGGCTGTTTGGACCCTGTGCTTACCATTGCGGCCAGTCTTAGCTTTAAAGATCCCTTCTTCATACCACTGGTACATACAAATACACCCTTTCACATAACAAATGTGCAGCCCCAGAGGGCTTTTGACTGATGGATCTGTTTATCTCAGGGAAAGGAGAAGGTCGCGGACCACAGGAGAAAAATGCTCTCCCAAAACTCTAGAAGTGATCATCTTGCTATTGTCAATGCATTTTGGGTAAGTCTTAGAGAGTTTATTTTTATTAAGAATTCACTCTTAATTGTTAGGTCTCAGGTAGTCCTGGCAAGATGCGTTCACAGCTGGCCATAGGGATCTGTGCTGAGGGCTCATCTAGTCGCTGCGGATCTGTCCTGAGGGCTTGTTTTGTCAAGGTCTTTGAGGTCCATGAAGGGCTGTTGTGGTCATTCCTGGTCCTCCATCTGGTCTGGATATGGACTGGATCTGATAGACTACCGACAGTATCCAGTGGATTTGTTGGACATCAATTAAATTATTACCCTTAAATAGGTTCAGGAGTTTTTTTGTATTTACTAGTTTGGGGAACAGACACAGGGCCCTGTCATACACCCGGCGCAATGTGATAAATGTGTTTCAGTTATCATTTTCTGTCCAGCGCCAAGTTGTTAAAAATTGCAAATGCACTCGCCCCCATCTGTTCACCCAATGGGCGTGCTGGTCTGAAAATGAGGTGTGTTCAGGCGCATTGTTGGAGCATTGCTATTTTGAGTCAACTGAGAATGACTGCACCATTGACCAACAAAAACCTGGTCTAAAGTCAGTAACGCAGTATTTTTTGTGTTATTTAAAGGGCACGTTAGTAAAATGTGCCCATAGGTGGGTGCACAATGAGTGTACAATCTGGATTCCTCTCTGGAGAAACATTTAGTCTTTCCGCTTGCAAATTCCACCATGTAAATAGTGAAGACGCCATGGTGCAACACAGCTGGCACGTTATGCCCAAAACACACCCATGACTCATTAAGAGACTAGGTATAACCCTTCTGGACCATGTGCCTGGCGCGCAAATAATTTTTTCCGTCTTAAACTAGCAAAAGTGGACGCAGTCAGACATTTATGTCGATGTGGATAACAATTTTACTAAATTATGTTTAGCAAATTAGCATTAGTGGTGTTTTTGTTCGGTATTATTTTAGGGCTGGGAGGATGCTAAGAGACAGGGTGGCAGGTTTGAGAGGGAATACTGCTGGGAAAACTTCCTGTCTGCCAACACGCTACAGGTCAGTCTGCACTCTCTACCAATCAAGCATTATTTAAACATAACAGAGGAAATTGACTTTTTAATATGCACTTGATAAATGGAAAGCCATTTTGCTCCTTCCCAACAGATGCTTCAGAATATGAAGGGTCAGTTTGCGGAACATCTTTTGGCAGCTGGCTTTGTGAATAGTAAGGACCCTAAAGATCCCAGCTCTAACATCAACTCAGGTACTTTGCCCAGACTGTCTGTCTCTTCGCCAAGTGTACAACCATTTTTTCAAGTGTACAATCATTTTTACAACACTTTTTAATCTAGGTTAATGTTAATTTATAAATACAGTATTATTCATTTTTAAATAATGTTTGTTCATAACTAATGTTCATTTATATGGCTTGAAATGTTAATATTTATAAGAGTTTATATAAAGATTTATATACATTTTTTTTCCCTGATCTTTTGACTTAAGAAATAATTGTACAATAAAAACATACAGTAAGTTTTAGAACTCAAAACTCGATAGAGATGAACACAGTGGTAAAAGACTGCCTGCACAGACAGATCAATGAAAATTACGACTTCATCATTACCTCTTTGACCTGCCCACTGGTGCGTTAGTGATTATGGACAGGCAGGAGAAATAACACAACATGATCAGTAGATAACATTACCTTATAAGGGTCTTAATGATAGGAAAGTGGTTGTTTATTTGAAAGTATGTCAATAGAAATTTATTTGTTTGTTTGGTACATTTCTCTGTGGATTCTTCGATAAACCAGTCGCAATTTGACGCAAGATTTACAAACAGACTTTTACTGAAAGACGGACAGGATCATAAAATTCCATCAAAATCTATTATTACCCGTCATTTTAATTTTCATATATTGTTGATAAGACATTTAATAGCTTCTGTTTTCATTCACATTTGCATTTATTTATATTAAGAAAAGAAAGTTGAACAAAGACTGTGTGTCACTTTTCAGTTTTCATCTTGAACAGTTGTTGCGGATCGTGAATGAATGTGATCATCCCTTCTATTTTGCTATGTTACAGAACATAAATGTACATCAGAAAATATGTTGAAAGATACAGTACAACTTACCAGAATCCATATCATGTCTCATGTTAATAGTGTTGTAAACCAATGTCACACAACATTATACTTCAGAAAAGCCATTCGTTGACCATAAACTTGATAGTCAGCAAGAAAAATAACTCTAGAGGAGCATTTTGCTAAATATATTTTTTTTCCGTCAAGCTTTTAGGAGAGCCACCATTTAAAACAAAATTGGATTAGAAACTTAATTGTGTAAGTATTATAACTTTATTATTATAACGTGGACTTAAACTGGGTGCTCGTCTGTGTGTAATCAAACGCATTGGCTTGGACAGACTTCTCGGTCCTACTTTGTTAAGTGGCCTTAACTACTATGTACTTGCATAACAAATAAGTACAATGTACTTATTGTGCTCATTGTTTTGAAAAGCTAATTTTAAATGTAACTACAGAAATTAATTACAGATTTAATTACATGCAGGTATTTTTTTAAATGTTAGTACATGGTAGTTAAAGGGGTACTTCAGGACTGGGAAGATGAATGTGTATTTAAACTGGGTCATTAATGTAGTAGAAATGTGAAATTATTTTTGAATTTGGTGCCTTCTAGACTGAGAAAAGCCAGAAAATGTATTTTTGTCTCATGTGGATGAAAGACAACTCCCAGAATGCACTTGCTTCACTGCCCAACGAGGCCACTCCCAAAGCCACGGCTACTGGTTATCACTTGCCCACCATGACACCGTCCCCACCGTCGTTTGGATTTTCATAGTAATAAAGTAATTTTGTTCAGCTGGAGAATAGACACTACAGTTAAAAACTGAACGTGTCTTTTCAATAAAGTGTGAGTGAGCCGAACGAAAGTCACGGCACAAACGCAGCAGGAGTCAGATTTCATGCATCACAAGAGTGAAGAGCTGAGGTAAGCGTGGCAGTCATTCACAGTGCGTGTCCAGTCTGGTACGTTTTCAGATCATGCCTATAGAAGCTTAACTTTCATAGGAATTCGTTGAAAAGTTGAAACGCTCACTTTGCTCCCCACCGCTCCGTTATGAATGCCCGAGCCGAGCGGCTGTGCGCATTTACATTCTGTAAGTGTGATCCCACCCCCCATGGGTGGGTTGAAAACATGCGGAACTAGCTCCTTACTACTGGCTGTAGTCTCTAGCCTCTGGCCAAAAAAATCCTCCGATGACGCAAAATGATGATATTTGCGCCATCGGAGGATTTTTTCCAGAAATAAAATGCATAATTCTTTTGTCTCAGGGGATATGAGGGGGGAAAGTATGATAATTCGAATATACTACTGGGTTTCTACTGATACGAAGCTTAATGCTAATCGCTGAAGTAACCCTTTAAGGCCACCTAATATAAATTGGGTCCACTTCTCGTGCCAGTTTTCATTTTATTCTGGAGACAGAACTCGCACTCTGCTGCAACATGGGATCGCACTCGCAGTCACAGTTACAATAGATCACCCTCAATGTAATCTGTCAAAATGACGGACAGCCTTCATTTTTCTGTCACTGCTAAATAAAATTCTGTCAATGATGGAAAATGTTTGGTTAACGTGACCTCTGGTAGCAGTGTTCTATCGCCTCGTCAAGTCACCTTTATTTATATAGCGCTTTTTACAAGTCCAATTGTTTCAAAGCAGCTTTGTAACCTTTTATGCTATCTAAATATAATGCTTTAAACAACATTTCTCACAATTAGTTAATCTCAGCAGCAGTAATAGTGAAAACAGTAAAAGTAGAAGGAAAAAAAAAGTTTCAACATGTAATACTTATTTAATATGCAACAGTGTTACCCAATTATAGCAGTGGGTTTTTACATTGAAGTCTTAAAGGAGATAAGATAAGATCAGAGGGCTAAAATGAGGGTACATTTTGTTTACCCTCTTATTTTTATTTTATACTATTGGCTCTGTTTTTTCTCTCTGTGTCTCTTTTCCGAATCACATTTTTATATCTAACATAACCAATGTTCTTTGTTATTTATGTTACTCAGAGAATGAAAAGCTGATTAAGGCAGTGATAGTAGCAGGACTTTACCCAAAAGTGGCCAAGATTCGTCCCAGCCATAGTAAGAAGAGACCAATGTAAGTGGCATTGATTTCTCCTATTGCTTGTTTTTGTTTGTTTATTTTGGATTATGTACCCTCCATTCTTCAGCTCATTGATAGTCTGTAAGTATTCAAATGGGACTCAGGCCTGTCACTGATGGCATTATCCCAATTTGAGACATCTTCACAGACCTTTGTTCTGTTGTGAAAGATAAAAGGCAGAAAAGATGAAACATCTCTCATCTTTCATCTTTATATTCGTCTCCAGAAGAATATAAAGAAACCTTGATTTGTTACATTTTCTTTCTTGTTTTAACGCTGGATATTGAACATGTTTTTTGTCTGGCTCTAATACTAGGCATGTCATGGTTTAAAGTCATCATGAAATCAAATTGACCCCATTTACTTTGTTAGCACATATTGTCTTAGGGTGAACGATTAATCCGTGCAAATTAATACACAGAAAAAATTAGTTTGACGCGGTAATCTTTAATCAAAATCTGAAAAGTAACTTCCGTTCTGGAAACGGCGTTCCTTCTCAGATGATGTCAGTTTGACGGCTTAGGTTTGAAAATGCGTAACCACTCCCCTCCAACCGTTAGTCTGCTATGAGCACGAGATGGAGAGGAGGAGCGCTGAAGTAAAACCCTGCCCTCTATTCAATATTCCGTTTCACTTGGAAATACGTCACAGCACTGAAGAAAACTCACTTGCTACTTCCAGTTCACTGGAACTTTAAAGATATTATTGTCATAACTCTGAAGAGGCATCCTGTAGTAATGTTTGATTTCAGATTTTATGCCACACACCTTGTTAACGCCACTGTATACACCCCTTTATTCTGTCCACTATTCACATGGCTTTCATTCAGCCTCATTCTATTGTAAGGCTGAATAAAAACTAGCAAATGCTGGGCTGTCTGATTCTGGAAATTAACATCTGAACTGTCTCTTACGAAATTTGAATCACCATTCGAGATGCAAGTCTGACCTCAGTATCATCCTAATCTACACCTTTCTCTATCGACTCCCTCTCCCCCCACTCCTACTATCTCTCATGCTGAGAACACCTAAAATTCACCCAAAATCTATATGTTTTAATGTGAACAAGAATCATGCAGTATTATACATTTTCTGTATCATTTAAAATGTCTCAGTGTGATTGGTACGAAGGTCTCATCCCCACAGAAGTAAACCAAAAGGTAATAAAGGTTTTAAGAGTTTAGAGATATTTGGCTTGCAGTGGATCATGCAAATCATCCTGTGTCAAAATACCCACGTCTGGGACAGTGATTAATGTAAATTCCCGTTGTTAACACATTTTTCCATTTGAAAGAGGTTTCTGTCTTGGTCTAGTATTTAAGGAGATGTTACAGGAGATTTGTAGCTTAAATCAGCCCGTGAGGCTGAGTGTCACTCAAATACTTATGTATTTTCAGATCAGGTATGCATCTTTGACTCTTTATCTCAGAGCATATGATGTTATGTATTGATTATCTGTGTAATTGGCGTTATACGTTTACCTGACTGTTAATAAATTCTTAAATTTTGATTTATTCTGACTTACTCTGAAATTATTGATTTTAGTGCATTATGATGTATCCTTTGTTACATCATCTCCGCAAATCTGCGACCAGGGTTAAGTACATACTAAATCTTGGCTTGTATGACGCATGGGGCACATCTGGCGAGATTCTAGATTTCTGACTGCTTGACTTTAAGTTGTTATGCAGTCGCACTATAGGGGGCCAGATAAAATACTATTGAGATAATACTTAAATTTTGTGGTACTGGCCATAACCTCTGGTTATTGTTTCAGCTTTAACTAAGTTGTTATATAGGTGACTGTAGGGGGCTACATGGGTACTTTTTATCAATTGTTAAATTGCTTTAGCCATAACCTCTGGTTGATAATCGGACTGGCGAGTTTGTGATCGTGGGCCCACATAATAGCTGGTGCAAGGACGCTGTGCGACTCTGAGAACCGAATGAATGGTTTCAGTACGAGTAAAGAGTTAAACAGATTAATCAAATGTGTAGTTAAATTGTTATACAAATGACCTAATAATCAATTAGCATTCCAACCTAAATTTGAGGTCATGATAAAATGGAGACAGATAAAGTTAAATTGAAATTAAATTACTTTGCCCCTCTGAAAAGACTGAACGCGCAAGAAACCTTCACCCACCAATCGTAAGCCGTCATTGGGACGATTGAGCGGGCCTTACATTATTATTCATACGCCATTCTGTCTTAGATTAAAATCTTTACGTTAAGCTTTGATTAATTCGTCATTGCTCTACTTACTATCAGTGTCAAAATCTGCTAAATATTTATGTTGTAGTATAACCGTATACTATTCAAAAGTTGTTGGTTTTTTTTTTGAAAGAAGTGCTCAAGGCTATATTTAAAATACAGTAAAACAATAGTATTGTGAAATATTATTACAATTTAATATCAGTTGTTTTCTATTACAATATATTTTAAAATGTAGTTTATTCCTGTTATGGCAAGCTGAATCGGCATCATTACTCTAGGGTTCAGTGTCACATGATCCTTCAGAAATCAATCTAATATTCTGATTTGGTCATTTCTTATTATCAATGCTATAAACAGTTGTGCTGTTTTGTGGAAGCCATGATTTATTTCAGGATTCTTTGATGAATAGTGTAAAACAGCATTTATTTTAAATTATAAAAGTTTTCACTGTCACTTTTGATTAATGCATCCTTGATGAATAAATGTATTAATTATTTTAAAAATCTTACTAAATAGTGTCAGCCTATGATCAGAATCTGCCTAAAATTTTTACATTTATTTGAATGTTTTTCTTTCTGTTTTTTTGTGGGTGGTTTATTGTTTCAATTATTTTGATAAATCTGCCCTAAAAGGCATGTATGACCAAAATGAACTATGGTTTGTTGCTTTACTTATGTGGCAGTTCAGTTTTTGAAAAAATCTTGAAATTGTGTGGTATTGCAGGCCAGTGAAGGTGTACACTAAAGCGGATGGGAAAGTTTGTATCCACCCTAAATCTGTCAACGCGGAGGAAACTCAGTTCCACTACACATGGCTCATCTATCACCTGAAGATGAAGACCACCAGTGTATGTACCTTTTTGAAGTGTATGTTGTTTTATCTGTGCTAATGAGTCATATATTGAGGGTAATTCGTTGTGTGTTCTGTTAATTTTTGTATTGTATTTTATTGCAACACTGGTAGATAGAGGACAGCTTTGATTTCAGCAGCGATGCGTCATGCGTTACAATATGCGTTCTAAAAGCGGCTCAAAATATCAAACATGTTTTGATATCCTCTTACTGGATTGGAATCATAAGGGGCTTTCACAGTGGGTAAGTTAAAGGAACTTGGTTCTCGTGAACTAGCCACCAGGTTAGTAGTGGTCTAAATAAAAAAAAAAAAAAAGTACATATATTTTCTGTGGAAATCATGATTGGATGTCCTACCTGCCTGTCAACATATGTATTTCCATACAGTACCGCCGCGCAGTTATCAGGAAGGGGAAGTCATGCTATGAAGCTTGTTATTTTAACCTAATTATCTTTACAAACCCTGTGACCCTAAAAGAAAACATGTAGCTTTTTTCTTTTTTTCTTTTCTTCTTACCTTTGAGGATGTACCCAAAGTGAGGTTTTGTTAGCTTTTCCTCTATAAACTCACACATACACTGATCTTAATATTGTGTTAGTCCCCCTTTTGCTGCCAAAACAGCCCAGACCCGTTGAGGCACGTGACTCCACTTGACCCCTGAAGGTGTGCTGTGGTATCCGGTACCAAGATGTTAGCAGCAGATCCTTTAAGTCCTGTAAGTTGCGAGGTGAGGTCTCCATGGATCGGACTTGTTTGTTCAGCACATCCCACAGATGCTTGATTGGATTGAGATCTGGGGAATTTGGAGGCCAAGTCAACACCTGGTTTGCTCCTCAAACCATTCCTGAACCATTTTTGCTTTGTGGCAGGGCACATTACCCTGCTGAAAGAGGCCACAGCCACCAGGGAATAACGTTTCCATGAAAGGGTGTACATGGTCTGCAACAATGCTTAGGTAGGTGGTACGTGTCAAAGTAACATCCACATGGATGGCAGCACCCAAGGTTTCCCAGCAAGGTTTCCCAGCAGTACATTGCCCAAAGCATCACACTGCCTCCTCCAGCTTGCCTTCTTCCCATAGTGCATCCTGGTGCCATGTGTTCCCCAGGTAAGCGACGCACATGTACAGGGACATCCATGTGATGTAAAAGAAAATGTGATTCATCACACCAGGCCACCTTCTTCCATTGCTCCGTGGTCCAATTCTGATTCTCACGTGACCACTGTTGGTGCTTTCGGCGCTAGACAGGGGTCAACATGGGCACCCTGACTGATCTGCAGCTATGCAGCCCCATACGCAATAATCAAATCATCTGTTTGATCAGACCACACGGGCCAGCCTTCGCTCCCCACGTGCATCAATGAGCCTTGGCCTGTCGCATGACCCTGTCGCCGGTTCACCACTGTTCCTTCCTTGGACCACTTCTGATAGATACTGACCACTGCAGAATCCTTACACTTGCCCATTTTTTCTGCTTCTAACACATGAACTTTGAGGACAAAATGTTCACTTGCTGCCTAATATATCCCACCCACTAATAGGTGCCGTGATGAAGAGATAATCAGTGTTATTCACTTCACCTGTCAGTGTGGTCATAATGTTATGCCTGATCGGTGTATACTCGTGTTGTGTGTCCATTTGCTCATTTCAAAGGAAAGGACTACTGTATATCATTTTCTTAAAGAGCTCTGTGTAGAAAGGACTTGTGTTTGCAAATTAATGCCGCCTCCAGTTTAAGGAGGTTATCTTTTATTCAGTTTCTATGTGCCTTTTAATCAACATCCTCTCAAAAGAGATCAAAGCTCCTTTACAAAATCAAGGAGTACAATTTCTGCCATATCTCTCCTTGTTCAACGAAACACCTGTGGCTGTTTTTGCCAGAAAAAGAACAATTTCAGCTTTTTGGTGCTGTTCTGTCACAGTGTTACAGATTCATGCAGAGTGACATTGTTACATATATTTACTGTAGTAGTAACAGTAAATTATGCATAATTACAAGCAACTAACCCTAAACAAAACCCTATTCCTAACCCTACCCTAAGTTAATTGATATTACTCAAATGTATAATTACACTGTAACGCTGCATTCACATGGGGCATCGGCATCAACGTTCGACGGAGGGCATGTCTCAAGCTTTGTGCTGACGTGACGTCATAGTGACAACAGCCAATCATACTACTATTCTGGTGTTGCATGAACGCAATTGGCCAGCGTCTACGCTAGGGTATTTGCATAGGTGATCTGATTGGCTGACACCTGTGTTGGCGTTTAAAGTTGAAAACGGTTACATTTTTGCCGCAAGCAATGGCAGTGACGCGATGCCATGGAATCCACAATTTAGTTTGCCAACACTTGATGTCACCCATTCAAAGTAAACGAGAAGCGTTGACGCAGACGCCCTGTGTGAATGCAGCGTAACGAGGACACCTTAAAATAAAGCGTAACTAAAAAAGGGGAAAAAAAGAAAAGGATTTTTAGTAAAAGATTTATGATTTTAATATTAACTTTAACCTTTGAATATTGTGGTTACTTTTTTTGACAACCTAAACTACAGAAATATCAATAGTTTCATCCTTTTGGATATTATTTTTGATTTATTGTGACTTTAAAAAAAAAAAAAAAAAAAGAAATGTATAAATTGTAACCACCTTATGAGTGAGGTGAATTGTCTGAAGTAAAGTAATTGTCTGAAGTACTTTCTTAGTTTGATTTAATTTCCTAATTTTTCTGAAGATCTTCCTCTATGACTGCACTGAGGTGTCTCCATTTTCATTGCTGTTCTTCGGAGGGGATATTTCAATCCAGAGGGACCAGGACCAAGAGACCATTGCCGTGGATGAGTGGATCGTATTTCAGTCCCCGGCACGCATTGCTCACCTTGTCAAGGTGAGCTTTAATTTGACATGTTTTTGTTTCATATGCCACATATGACTTGACAGGGCACTCTGTGATGGATTGAAATTATACTTCAAATGCATTCTTTAAATTTAGGAGCTGAGGAAGGAGCTGGACGTGTTACTGGAGGAGAAGATAAAAAGTCCACGTCCTGTGGACTGGAATGACCGGCAGTCTAAAGATTGTGCCGTTATCTCTGCCATAATCGACCTCATCACCACACAGGAAACCCCTGCTAAAGACTCCAGGAGAGGCAGCCAGTGAGCGCAACCACCAGCAGCTTACTTATTTGAATGACATTTAGCTGTAACACAGAAGAGTGATCAGCTCTCACAGATGTGTGTAAACCCACTCTGTTTTTTTAACCAACACTTGCAAGTGTTGGGAGTAAATACCTACAGCATTAGAAATAAGGAAAAACTTTTTTGTCACTTCTTTTTTATTTTAGCAGTTATTAATTTGATTTGAGTTATTGTATGCTTTCTTTACAGTAATTCGTTCATTTTGCCATGATGTAATCCATTTGTCTAGGGAAATCCTCCATTCTTAATCTCACTTTATACACGCATACATATAGGTCAAGGGACATACAAGTGAAAGTTTAAGGAATAAAATATCTTTACTCTTTAAATGCAAATAAAAACATCTTGAATATGAATCTATATACTGATTATTTCTAAGTTTACAAATTGAGGATATCTGACACATTTACATTTTCCCTGAGAGTCAATTATGAGTGAATAAGTGAGCAAACATCTTTGTACTGCTATAAAACTTTCCTTCACTTGAAGTAGGGACTCCATGTCCACAAAATGTTACTTTACATCTTACGCAGGAGTGCTCAGAACTGAACAATGAATCAGTGTCACTTTGGATGAAGTGAAAAAAAAATAATAATAATTAGCCCTAAGATCAGTTAAAAATCACTGTTGGATTAAGCAAAATTCCATATGGTGTGTATTTTATCCTTTGTGTCACCTTTTGGAGCAACTGAAGCAGGTTACGGCACTGTAGTGGTTAGAGTTCAGTTTTTATCATGTGCAGTGTGTTCCTCAGGAGGAGGTAGTGCTCCAGTGATGAAATCAGACATTGGTCTCTAGGCTTTGCAGACGATCCATCCGCTGCATGTTTTTCTCGATGGTTGCCTGACAGGTGATTAGTTCAGCGCACTCGGCCAAGAACCAGCCCCTCTCTCCATCCCGCAGACGTTCTCCTTCATACCAGCCTGAAACCACAGCCAGACATCAATTGACAATCTTGTGTACACAAACCAGACATTGAACAAAGGAAAAATCAGGGTTCCCAATCTTTTTCAGCAATCATTTTCCAGGATATTTTGAATTTTACTACAGCAAGAATTAAAGACAAGGAATCACGGCTAAAGTTATATATTGCTCTAGGACTTTAAAAGGCATAGTTTATTGCCATGACTTTATATAAAGTCAGTTTTTAATATGAGCTCTTAATCAAACATTGACTATGGAAGCTTGTTTACACCACAGAATAAAAAATAAAAAAGGTAATTGTGACTTTATATCTCAATTCTGACTTTACAACTCGCAATTGCGAGTTTATATCATAATTATGTAAACTTGCACTTGCAAGAAAGAAAATTGAGAATTATGAGATAAAAAAATATATATTTTTATTTTTATTCAGTGGCAGAAACAAGCTTTCATAGTTTATTGCAATGACTTAACTACACGGCTCAAAAACATTCAAGGAACACTTTGAAAACACATCAGATCTGAATGTGGAAAAATATGCTGGATATCTATACTAATATGGACTGGGTAATGTGTTATGAACGAAAGGATGCCACATTGTTTGATGGAAATTAAAATTATCATCCTACAGAGGACTGAATTCAAAGACACCCCAAAAATCAAAGTGAAAAAAATGATGCAGCAGGCTAGTCCATTTTGCTGAAATTTCATGTAGCAACTCAAAATGGTACTCAGTAGTTTGTATGGCCCCCACATGCTTGTATGCATGCCTGACAACTTCGGGGCATGTTCCTAAGACGATTGATGGCATCCTGGGGTATTTACTTCCAGATTTGGACCAGGGCAGCTGCTGGACAGTCTGAGGTGCAACCTGACGTTAGATGGACCGAAACATAATGTCCCAGAGGTGTTTTATTGGATTTAGGTCAGGTGAGCGTGGTGGCCATTCAATGGTATCCATTCCTTCATCCTCCAGGAACTGCCTGCATACTCTCACCACATGAGGCCTAAGGCATTAACATGCACCAGGAGGAACCCAGGACCCACTGCACCAGTATAGGGTCTGACATTGGGTCCTAGGATTTCATCCCGATACCTAATGGCAGTCAAGGTGCCATTGTCTAGCCTGTAGGGCTCCTCCATGGATATGCCTCCCCAGACCATCACTGACCTACCACCAAACTGGTCATGCTGGACGATATTACAGACAGCATAACGTTCTCCATGGCTTTTCCAGACCCTTTCATGTTTGTCACATGTACTCAGGATGAACCTGCTCTCATCTGTGAAAACCACAGGCTGCCAGTGGTGGACCTACCAATTCTGGTGTTCAATGGCAAATGCCAATCGAGCTCCATGGGGCTGGGCAGTGAGCACAGGGCTCACTAGAGGACGTCGGGCCCTTAGGCCACCCTCATTAAGTCTGTTTCTGATTGTTTGGTCAGAGAAATTCACACCAGTGGCCTGCTGGAGTTTCTTGTATAAAGAACAAAACCAGAGTCTAGAATGTTGCATGAAGCGGTCAGGTATCAATGTGATAAACTTAAGTAGTCCTGAAACAAACACTTTTTCTACTTCAAATTACTTTCCTCTGAGTATTGTGGAGAGCTTATAAAAGATTTTTTTGGAAAGGAATGAAATGTTCAAAAATAAAACAGCCTCCTTTCAACTGTCTATTGTATATTTAATGGCCATTAAAAGATTCAAGGGGCCTTTGAAGCCCTATCCCATGAGCCTTGGCCTTTCAACATGAAAGCCAGCCAATGAGCACCAGCCAGAGTGAAACCGTTGCTTGACCCTCTGACCAGCACCATCAAAACAGACCTTCAGCTGAGCCTCACATGAAAAGACATCCCTGTGGTTACAGGACTACTTGTTCTGGGACAATAATCATTATCCAATAACCACAGACAGAACTGTTCTCTGGATAACTTTTAACACAAGCAAGAGGTCAGATATGTGTAGAGAATTTAGAAAATAGAAAACACAAAGTTTGAGCTTGAAGAAAGACTCTTTAGAGCAGTGGTTGCTTAACCTTTTCGACTCTTTTTTTAGTTTTACGAATGCATTGGTGTATCGTTACGAAACTCAGTATGTGTCTTCGGCACCATGATCTGACAGTACTTGTTATAACAAAATTTCCAAAAATGCTAATAACTTCTGATTAAATTAGCTTATTGTAATGAAACTTAATAGGATCATAATAGATACCTTGGTTCATGCCGAGAACATAAATACCAATTTTGCCATATTTTTTTATTTATTTTTATTTTCTACCAAAACCTACTTTTTCTAACTCCTAGACTGTCACCAAAATCAAATTGTATTATCTTCAGTCTGTGCCGACAAAAAAGGTATGGATTTCTTATTGATAGACAAAACTGTTTCGTATACCACAGCAACAGATTTGAGGTATGGTGCCAAAATGACTCTGAAGCTGTATCTCTGCAATGCTTTGACATATTGACACCAAACTTTGCATGCGTCATTGTCACCTCACTCTGCCTGGAGACGCTTACATAAAAGTATAATCTGGTAGCATTCACAAACAGAATATTTTGCTAAGTGACAGTAAATACTAGAGGAAAAATTCAGATCCGGCTTTCTTTCTCTTTACTCTTGGATTGGGTGTAGTTTTAGAAACATAGTAAATAAAAAAATCTTAGCTGCTTGAAAACACAAAATTTCTGTTAGATGTTATTTTAAGTTCACTCATGTTCACTCGTGTCATTTTTTATCAGATTTTGAACAATGAACACAAAGACAATTATGACAAGTATCAGTCATATCAGCGTATATCAGCATCTTGAAAAGCAAATAGCATTGTACCTTGTCCTTGTGTACTGCTGTATTTTACTTTTCAGCAAGTACCACCTACTCTCAGAAGTGAAACTTAAAAGAAATTTTAAGAAATTTTATTTTCTTTAAGCCAATCTTCTGCTTTTTTAGGTCTCATTGATTTGAACAAACATATCGAATGCCAAAATCTGTGTAATTGCTGTATACAAGATCTCACCGTCCACTATCTGTGACAGCAACACCACATCAGCCACCTGTAGAGAGAGCTCATCTGGCTGCCTGGCTGTGTACGTCCTCGTCACCTCCACCTGCATAGCGTCTAACAGAGAAATACAGACAATTATCCCCCTTTTTCTTTTGACAAAAATGCAAGTGACACTATGACAATCTAGTAAGTCTAGACATTTTTCATTTATCATTTTATTATCCACCTGGGAAAAAAAATCATAAGCTTCTAGAAAAGTAATACTACACTTCTCCTCAAAAAAGTAGCAGATTTGAGGCCTCATTCAGGTCCATGTGTGTTCAGGAAAAACATAGTTTAGTAATAGTAACAGCGATTGTTGACTTGACAAGCAGTAGCTTAGTAGTTTCACTGTAATACTCTCCATGGCCAGAGGGTGATACTGTTTCACTGAGGCTGGCTGTACTCACTCATTCTGTCATTCTTGTTGTCACTGTTGTTCCGTCCCAGAGCGCTAATCCAGCGGGCTCTCTCATTACTGTAAAAAACAAAAATAATAATAATAAAAAAAACATGTATATGTTTGTACATGATGAACTGATAGCCACTGAGGCAGTTTCTTTTACTCATATTTTTTATGTTATGCCTGTCAAAACCAAACACAGAAAATCTTCCTTTTTTACATTCCTTTATTGTTCTGGATTGTTCTCAGACACACACCTCCAGACTCGGGTACAACAGCAGGTAAGGTTACTAAGAGAAACTTGACCTTGGTGCCGAAGCATTCATTTCATTCAGTACAAGAAGCATCTGTTCGTTCTTGTAAGCTCTTTTGTGTTTGTTCAGTTTCAGTGAGAACATCCACCACTTTGAAAAAACAGCCACCATTTTGAAAGAAAGAAAGAAAGAAAGAAAGAAAGAAAGAAAGAAAGAAAGAAAGAAAGAAAGAAAGAAAGAAAGAAAGAAAGAAAGAAAGAAAGAAAGAAAGAAAGAAAGAAAGAAAGAAAGAAAACTTTTTACTTTTTTTCTGTCAAGTCCTTGAATGATTTGAGCTGTGACGTACGAGTCAAATTCTGCAGAAATTATTCCACAATAAACATTATTGTATTGGGAGAGTAGAAAAAAAACAAGGGGATCATCTGTCAGAAACTACTTCTTTGTTTTATGAGATTTGCTATTCAGTTGTGAGAGGAAAACACTGAAAATCAGGGGAAATATTTTCAGAGCTGACCTGCATTAGAGCTCCTAAAGTGAGTCAGCCAGACTGCAGCGCACACAGACGGCAGTCCAATCTCACGAACTGAGCAGACAGCCTGAGCTGACCAGCTGCATGAGTCATGCTTGGCTCATTCTTGTCCCGTTTACAGCTGAAGGGGTCACGAAGGCCTCTCGCCTGTTCCATTACTGGGAACGTTAATGAGTGTGATTGTGGTGTGATTCATTCATTGACTAACTAGTGTTTATAGAGTAATTAGTGTTTAATAGAGTCATTGTTAAAAAGGGGAGAAAAGAACATGGGAAACCTTGTATAATCTTATATAAATCTTAGTATAATTTAATGATTACAATAACACTTATGATTTCGGAATGATTTCTGAAGGATCATATGACACTGACTGGAGTAATGACACTGAAAATTAAGCTTTGCCATCACAGGAATAAATTACATTTTAAAATATTATAAAATAGAAAAGTTAATTTAAATTGTAGTAATATTTCACAATATTTCTCACCCCAACATTTTGCTGTGTTATTTATGTGCCTGAATTGTTGCAATGAGGAAACCAAGCAAAACATCCTTCACACACTCGTGCATGTCAAAATATCAAATATGTGTAATGCAAACTATGAGGATGTTTGTTTTGCTGAACCCATCTCCCTCAGCCGCTTTCCACGGGGTGTGTAGTTAGCATGGGAAGGGCAGCTGTCTATTCACATCTCTGGAATCTGAGCACACATGCTCACAACAGGTAGCAAAAACGCCATCACGCTGCTCTGAATTACACCAGATGAATTATCTTACAACCCAGACACCACACACACAGTGTTACACATTCCCTGACTGCATAAATGTATATGTTTCGAAAAGTCCTGCATGTGACACCAGTTACAACATTTTGAATAAACCTTTCAAGGTCAAAACATAAAAAAAAATGCATATAGATGGGGTGAATTTTCATTACACACCAACATCAACAACTCTGATCTACCAAGCTATATTTTTCAAATTCCAGAGGCCAGCAGCACCGGGAAGACCTCACATCTCCCACTGTCTGGTCTCCTGCATGCTACACTGCTTCCACACGCTCCAACATGCTTCCTACAGCTGAGGGCTAAAATTCCAGGCCTTTAAAGATTATTTTACACAAGGTAAAAAAAAAAAAGTTAAAAAGTCACCCATGCACCAAAAGTAGGTTGGTTTGGAAATATCAAAACTTGACCCTGAAAACAGAGAGAAGTAAAACATGAAGATGAATGAGGCATCTTTAAGAAATAAGGCTTTTTTTCATATTAAGACAAAGCCAATACATTATCTTCATCATTTATACTGCCCATTTAGTGGGCAAAGAGTGTACCGCATTTCCACTTGCAGTTTTAGGGCGCCTTTCAAATACAGTATTGATGGTTACTCCTCCTGAATACTAAAAGAGGCACTTAGTGAGCCAGCAGGTGGGAAGGCGGCAAGATGACTCAAGCTCCTGACAGTGCTTAGCCAACTAGCAATAGCTGGGTGCTTCGCATTACTGCTCATAGATACACCTGTGCATCCTTGCTCATAGCACCTCTGGAAGCTTCCTTGCTCCTCGTTCCTTGCCTCCTCGTGGTGCAATTAGAGAATTGAGATGTCCTTAAAGGGGGGGAATGCTTTTTCATGCATTCTGACTTATTTACACTGTGAGAGTTGGATCTCATGCTAAACATGGCCAAAATTTCTAAAATATTTGTTGGACGTATGGTGGAGTATTTCTGTGCCAAATGAAGTCATAAAGGGAGGAATTCCTTGTATGTGCACTTCTCACAGATATGCGTGTGCGCGCATCAACCAGAGTGAAAGCAAGAGCGTCAACAATGAGCTTTGTTCGGGTTACGGGAGACGTTGGCAGCGCTGTCATTTTGTTTTTAGACTACGAAATCAACAATGTCACTAAAGAAGTGTGTTTCTGGTTGTGAGGGAAAGATAATGCTCGTTATTTGGGAAGCTGTATAAGGTTAAGGAAACAGTGGATGCAGTTTGTTTTTCCTGAGCAGCAATGGAGTTCTGCAAGAGTGTTTGTTCTCAGCCTTGAGTCGAAACCGCAGGCGGTGAGTGAAACTGCACCAATTGTCTGTTTTGTTGGCAATCGGCGCGCAAGTGCATATGAATGTAAACAACACAAATGTATAGTGAGTCGAAAGTTATCCAGGGAGTGTGTGTGTGCTCAAGATTCTTCAGCTCCTCCCACTGCATGCCTTCACGAATTCGGCTATTTTCGGAAAGAATCAGTACAGCGTATCTGTCTTTTATAAATATGATAAAACTAAAGACTCTTCGGACATATGAAGGAATACTACTCAAGATTAATATGAGATTGGCAGAAACTGTGTGTTAAGCCCCTTTTAACATAAAACATTTTAGCTGGAGGAGCGAAGATACAAGGAAGCATCAATTTGAGAACTGAGAAGCAACCACAGTACCATCTCGACATTTCAAGTGAGCACAGCACAAAAAGACGTGCTAATGACATCACAATGGGGGTCTGTATTCCAAAATAATTTTCTAAGAGATGGAGAGTTGGGGGCTTTCCATAATGATTGCATTTTTGGACACCCACCGTGAGGAAGGATTGTGCCACTCACATCAGAGAGAAGAGCTGGTTTAGCAGTATCAAGATGTGTGTTATTAGACACTCAATTGGGAGGAGCCTGAAAGAAATGTGGGAGAACTTGTCTTGTGTTGACAAAGGTTCCTCAGAAGAACTACCATCATGCTGACTCTTCACCAAGAGCAAATGTAGATAAGCATCTTTGCTATGTGGAATGCCAACATGGTAAGCTATAATTACACTCTCAGAGACAGATAACTTGTTATCACACTCACCTGAAAATAGTTCTAATTCTTTAAAAAGTATTTAATGTAGAGAGAGAGAGAGAGAGAGAGAGAGAGAGAGAGAGAGAGAGAGAGAGAGAGAGAGAGAGAGAGAGAGAGAGAGAGAGAGAGAGAGAGAGTATGAAGGGCAAACAGCAGATCTTATTACAGTCTTAAAGTAAAACTACTTTTAGCTACTGTACCTTTAAGATTTAAGTAAATAACCTGTTCAGTTCAATATAACTCGTTCCACTGTGCCTGTAAACCTATTTGCTATAAAAGCCTGAGGAATGATACAGACATTTACTGAACAAATAAAGACCTCATTTAAATGAGTCATATGGTTGGTTTCATGGAATTGTTTGACAAGTTCTTGGTGCTCCATTACAAACAAACAAAAGGGCCTAGAAATGACAGTGTCCAGAGAGACTAGAGTCATATCTAGAGACAAGAATTCCGACTTGGGAGTCCTTTTGACTTGAAAAAAGTAAGTGCCCACCATGGGAAATAGCAACATGCAAAAAAACACTCAGAACACCTTAGCAACCAATAGCACTCTCTTGAGAACCACTTACAATACTCTTTTTACATTGTGATGCTGAGCTTTGCACAGGCGGGCCTGTTTATTTCTAAAGGTCAGAAGAGGTGTGGAAGATGATCATGTGAAACTAACTACTGTTTTTGATGCAAATAAATTTTACTAAAAATGAAAGTGGAATTTAGCTTAAATAAAATAATACAATGTTACAAAAGTGTAGAATATGTTCCCTTGAAATACAATTCGGGTTTTCTGGCTTTAAAATGGAGCAGGATGATTATTTTGGAGAGATGGAGAGTAAAGGAATGATACATATGTGCAGCTGTTTCTGTGCAGCTATTCTCTGTTAATTTCTCCTTCCCTTTCCTGACATTAGTCCTCAAAACAAGAGCAAAAACCTTACTGGAGTCTTTTTCTTCACCAAACACATTTGTATGTACTGATGTCTCTGTGACATGATTAGCTTTTTTAATGAGCAGTTCTTGGCAGTATCACCTAGAGCTACAGTTTCAAACAAAACTCTGATTCATTATTACAAGTGAAAGGGTGAGGTAGATCAGGAAATCCAATCAATATTGCAACACATTAGCTTATTTGTGTTAGGTGAATTCCTGATAGAGGATTATTTTCTGATAAATCTTGTGCTGCGGTCCTGCAGTGTGATGACTGATGGGATGGTAAAACACACAGGAATCGCTCTTAATAGAACAGTTAAAATTGTGTGTCAATGTCAATTAAATGTTATGTCAGCACATTCAGCAGGTTTTCTAACCTCAGAAAGATACAGAATTACTCATAAAAGTCATAAGCAAGTTCATTAATATATAAGCATGTTGATGTGAGCACAAGTAAATGCACTATGAAAGGAAGCAAAAGGAGAAAAGGAAATTATATGGTAAAGTCAGGGTTGCCACATCTTTGACCAATGAAAATTCATTGGAAAATTCATTGGTCAAAGATGTGGCAACCCTGACTTTACCATATAATTGTAAACCATTCCAAAGTTTGGGGTCAGTAAGATAAAAAAATAAAAAAATTAAAAAAATAATAATAATAATAAATTAACACTTTATTCAACAAGGATGCAATAAAGGTGCAGTGTGTAATATTTATGAGGATCTATTGACAGAAATGCAATATAATATAGTGCACCTTTAAACTGATTTAACTTAAGATGTTCACAATATTACAAAAGATTTCTATTTAAAATAAATGCTGTTTTTCTTTTTCAGGTTTTTAGTCATTAAAGAATTTGGAAAAATCTGTTTTTTTTTTTTTTTTTTTTTTTTTTTTTTTTTTTTTTTACAAAAATATTAAGCAGCTGTTTTCAATACTGATAACACTGGTCTACAGCCAAAATGCTTCAGAAACAAATGTAGTCAAACTTTACTAATTCTGGGTCACTGATGATAAAAAATTATGCTTAAAATTGTTGATTGGCTCTAGTTTTCAAGATACGCTATTGGGTCAGTCTACAGTATATGATCCATGACTTGGGAATGGCGGAGCATAAGCGAATAATAAACGGAAGGGATCTTAATCGAAACCAGAAATGACTAAAATATATCTTTGCCTGGATCTATGAACACATCTATGACTGGGTTTGGACAATACCTGCTTTTTAGGCAAAACAATTGATGCAATTTGAACCCGAAATGAATATGAATTGCATCATGTTATTCCTAGAAGTCATGGATGATGCAATCATAACGAAGCTAACATCACTAATCACAACATCGCCAAAAATGGGATGATAGTTTCATCCTTACATCTGCTATATAACAAAATATTTTGTAGTCCAGAGATTCTTTATGTTAGTGAATAAATGCATAGATCTGCTGTGAGTGTGCGGAGCTCTTGGTGGTCTAGTGGTAAAATTTTTGTTAAGAGTGCCAGAGGTTCTGGGTTGTAATCCACCATTGTATAGTTTATTTATATTCTCATTAAAACCAAAGATGTTAATCAGTGATTGTATATCAAGAACAGGGACACATTTGGGTGCATTTTATTTTGTGAACGGAACAAGTAAAGTCTCTGGAACAGCAATTGATTGAAGCTCTTGTCTGAGCACGAGTCACCGATACTGAAAACAGCGGCCACGAGCAGTCTGCATGATTTCAAAAACACATTCCAGCAACAGATCACCTCTTATTTACCTCTACTAATCAACTAGAGATGTTTAATTTGTATTAGATACCACAACTCAAGCTGCAAGAAAAGTTGCTATCTATTTGCCGCCATTACTGCTGCTGCTACTCCGACAATGTACACAGCAAGCTGCTTCTTCTTCTGCTTTTGCTTTGATACTGTGGATTACACCATCAACATGCCTGTGGACACTGCCTACTAGCGGTCTGCATGTGTAATTGCACACTGTCACGGAAAACAACGCCAAAGTATAAATGAAAACCGAACGCGTGACTTGCGGCGTAGAGGATACAAGTAAATCTCACGCCAAATTGTCAAACCTGCTTTTCAAGTCAAGTCAAGTCACCTTTATTTATATAGCGCTTTTAACAAGTCCAATTGTTTCAAAGCAGCTTCACATTGTTAACAGGAAAATAATGTAACATAAGTTGTAGAGCTGTTCTGGTGTTCAGCTAATTTCAAGTATCATATAGTGTCATTGCGGGCAGATCAGTAATATAGATGAAATTTAGGTGTCCCCAACTGAGCAAGCCAAAAGCCAGAGGCAACGGTGGCAAGGAACCAAAACTCCTTCAGGGCCAGAATGGAGAAAAAAAACATATGCCGAAAAAAAATGCTTTTATATGAAACAAAGTCTAAGCTTTTTAAAAAAAAATTGTTTTAATACAAAATTCAAACAATAAATAGCGTTTTGGCGCACTTAATGTGGCATAGCAGTTAAAGCCAGAGCCGTTGAAAAACAGAGTGCTTTCATCTCCCGGCGGCGCACACGGTCCACGTGGTTCATGGAGCTCTCAATAGTTCCAAACAAACCAGTGCTGTCAAAATGGCTTAAGCGGATAGACAACAGATTCACTATACAGATATTTGCAGCAATTTTTGGTAAACAGTACAGCATAATGTGCATTATTACGTCAACCATATTTACAGTATCATTTTATCATGGAGAGTGATGGAGATGAAACATTGTTAACATTATTGTTAATGTTTTTCTTGTATTTAACCCTCAGGTATTATTTACTAATTGGTCACGCTCATACTCATTGGTGGTCAAATGTGACCATACACCTTAACAATTTTTCAATTAAATAAATGCTCTATACTTTAGTTTAATCATATTTATTGAATATTTTGAGTAGATCTTTTGGTACTAAATACTATGTGCAATAATTATGGTCCATTAATGACCACTTTAAAATATTTTATATTACAATTAGTGTAGTAATTAAGGTTAAAATAGAGAATTCCAAATGCAAACAGGTAAATTAGTCATTTTGTGGAATTTTCATTTGTAATGCTATTACCCACTAGGTGTGTCTGATTGGCTCTTTAATAAATATACATGTAGGCCTATCTAGTCTAGTTGCTCAAAAAAGTATTGCAGATCATAACTGCTGACTTATTTTTAGGTTTTGCATTTAAATACATATTTAGACATGATCAAACACTAGATTTCTTTAAATGTGAAATTTTAAATTTTAAATTTCTAACGTTAATTTTTAATGATACTTATATAAGCACACACAGGTGAATATTAATGAATGCGAGCAAATATAATTTAACCCAAGAAAAGTTTAAAATAGTGCTAAAAAGGCAAACTTATTTTTCCTTATATGTACAGTAGGCTATATACATATGAATTGATACTGAATAAAGATAGAAATCGATAGGCTATTTGTGCCAATCACATCCCCAAGGTCTGACATGGAACAACACACACATCAGCCCCCCTTTGACAGTAGATAGTGCTTTTGGAACAGCATAAATCAGTTTCTTCGGTTACCTGTGTAAACAAAACAGCGCTGCTCTTAAAAACACTACTTTATTAGGCACTATTCATTAAAACTTTGATTAGCTATTTTTTATTTAGCTCAATACAGAGCCAAGCGTCATTGAATTTACACTTCCCTGGCACTGATCTAGTTAAACAGCTCTACACTTCTCACACGTTTATCATGCAGAGCTGCCTGCACGATCACGATCCAAGCCGCTTTTTCCCCCCGCTTTCCTCCCAATCAGTGGTGCTGTTTCGCTCTAGCTTTTGCAGCACATAAAGGCCAAACACTTTCAAAGACTTCAAGTTTTCAGACTTTCCAGGCCTTGAATCCATGTGTCTGAAATTCAAGTACGTTTAAGTACTAGAAGTGTAAGAACACTGTTTTATTAATATTATTATTATTCATAAAAATTTCTCTGAACATAGGATCCCTGTAAAGTTGTTTGACAGAAATACAGCAAATAAGTGCACAAGTGATGTATGAATTAATATGCAAATACTTACAGAAGCTCCAACCCTAAGATCATGGTCACATTTTCTCCAGAGTGGTTGCTGCGGAATCCGATCTGGAACAGGTGGCTGGCCACGTTCTGTCGTGATGTCAGCATTCCCGCAGTGCCACGTACTGGAGAGAGATTCAGGTCTTCAGCCTGACATGACCCCACCCAGATCTGACCTCTCAGTGCGTAGTCTATAACTGTATAACTCTCCTCACTGAGGGAAGAGAGACAAAGAGAGTCAGAGATTAATATTAAAGGAATATTCCAGGTTAAATCACTGGAACTCCACCATCACACACATAAAATGTACTTGTCACATTTTTATTGAATACATAGGTAATCATTGACAGTGCAGGGAGGAGAAAGTACGTTGAACTGTAGTAACTTGTATAATAGATCTTCCTTTAGATGCAAAATCTACACCGAATGTTTACTGAAGCTGCTTATAAGACTTTAGACCAATTTTGGACCATACCGCCACTCAAATCTGTTTCAGTTTATCTATACTGAACAAAATGATAAACACAACACTTTTGTTTTAGCCCCAATTTTTCATGAGCTGAACTCAAAGATCTAAGACTTTTTCTATCAAATATTGTCCACAAATCTGTCTAAATCTGTGTTAGTGAGCACTTCTCCTTTGCTGAGATGATCCATCCACCCCACAGGTGTGGCATATCAAGATCATGATAAGACAGCATGATTATTGCACAGGTGTGCCTTAGACTGGCCACAATAAAAGGCCACTCTAAAATGTGCATGTTTTATCATACAACACAAAGCCACAGATGTCGGAAGTTTTGAGGGAGCCTGCAATTGGCATGCTGACAGCAGGAATGTCCACCAGAGCTGTATCCTGTGAATTGAATGTTCATTTCTCAGCCATAAGCCATCTTCAAATGCGTTTCAGATAATTTGGCAGTACATCCAACCGGCCTCACAACCGCAGACAATGTGTAACCACACCAGCCCAGGACCTCCACACCCAGCACCTTCACCTCCAAGATTGTCTGAGACCAGCCACCCGGACAGCTGCTGCAACAATCGGCTTGCATAACCAAAGAATTTCTGCACAAACTGTCAGAAACCGTCTCAGGGAAGCTCATCTGCATGCTCGTCGTCCTCACCGGGGTCTCAACCTGACTGCAGTTCGTCGTTGTAACCGACTTAATGTTCACATCCGATGGCGTCTGGCACTTTGGAGAGGTGTTCTCTTTAAGTCTTTAAGGATGAATCACGGTTTTCACTGTACAGGGCAGATGGCAGACAATGTGTATGGTGTTGTGTGGGTGAGCAGTTTGCTGATGTGAACGTTGTGGTTCGAGTGGCCCATGATGGCGGTGGGGTTATTGTATGGGCAGGCGTATGTTATGGACAACGAACACAGGTGCATTTTATTGATGGCATTTTGAATGCACAGTGATACCGTGATGAGATCCTGAGGCCCATTGTTGTGCCATTCATCCATGACCATCACCTCATGTTGCAGCATGATAATTGAATTTGAGTCCGAATGCACGGACCCATGCATTAGGATCTGTACACAATTCCTAGAAGCTGAAAACATCCCAGTTCTTGCATGGCTAGCATACTCATCGGACATGCCACCCATTGAGCATGTTTGGGATGCTCTAGATCGTCATATACGACAGCGTGTTCCAGTTCCTATCAATATCCAGCAACTTCACACAGCCATTGAAGAGGAGTGGACCAACATTCCACAGGTCACAATCAACAACCTGATCAACTTATGCAAAGGAGATGTGTTGCACTACGTGAAGCAAATGGTAGTCACACCAGATACTGACTGGTCCTCCCTGAGTTATCAATTACTCAATATTTTTTCTTTGGCAGCAGTGGTTTCCTATGTGTTGTGTTTTTCTGATAGTGGACACGGAGAAGTTTTGCTCTCCATGCATCTCGAGAAGAACAGATGGTCAGTGTGTGCCTTTATTTAACGGCAGAACTTAATTGACTCCAATTAGCTTCTGGTGAAGTTTTAACACAGGTTTACTTAATTTGTCCAGTCTGCCTTGCTAATAATTACTCATTGCCTTCAAGAAAACGTTTGTGTTGTTACAATTTGTGTGTTATTAGTGTCAGATTGTGTCTATGTTGTATACATTTGTGACTTTGATGAAGATCGGACCACATTTTATGAATAATCAATGCAGAAATCAAGACATTTTCAAAGGGTTCACAAACTTATTCTTGTGACTGTACGTCTGACTTCAGTTGCCTGTCTAATGCTTTCCTGCCATCTGGAAGTAATTGGAAGGTTTAGGCAGGTCAAATGGCCCCTCGCTGCAGAGACGTGAGGCTCTCGATCTCTGCAGAGACCCATCAACAGCAGCTAACTGTACACCAATAACATTACACACATGTGCAGCAGTGTCATATCTTTTACCAGGGACCACTGGCCTACCGTGATATGTACAAACACACGCACACACTTCAGAAGGGCTAACTTCAAGGAGAAGCTGTGGGTTTAAAGTGCAGGTCATCAGCTATCTATCAAACCTTGCTCCAAACATCAATCAAAACCAGAATGGAATGTGCAGTACAGAAAAGGAAAAGGGAACAGACCAATAAAGAGGAACACTGGAGGAGTGGTAAAGAGGCCATCCTAGGTGTATATGACATTCTTCTTTCAGACAAATACAATTGGAGTTATATTAAAACATGTCCTGGCCAATCCAAGAATTGTAGTGGCAGTGAATGGCAGTCCAAAATTTGAAGCTTAAAAAAAGTGCAACTATTCATTATAAAAGTAATCCACACAGCTCCAGGGGTTTAATAAAGGCCTTCTGAAGTGAATTGATGGGTTTTTGTAAATAAAATATCCATATTTAACACATTATAAAGCAAAATATCTAGCTTCAAAACACTTACGCTACGTCCGACATCATAAATAACGAGCATTTTGCGCTTTTTTCCTTGAGTTGAATACATGAAATGTTAAAACATGTCCCAGTCAAATTTCACCGCAAAATAAAAAAAAAACACACATATTTTGGACAGAAAATTCGAACTCTATCCCGCGTAAGCTATCTGCATGCAAAATAATAATAATAATAATAATAATAATAATAAATGTAAAAAGTACAATTATAAGTATATAGTACATTTTAGTATTTGTTGTACTGGATTTTAAATTTAGCATTTTGTCTCGACAATTATAGTAATGAAATCAGATGCTTTTTCTTGCATTGTAGTAATAATATTTCTTGAAGGGATAGTTCAGAAAATGAAAATTCTGCCCTCATTTACTCACCCTAATTTTATTCCAAACCTGTATGACTTTCTTACTGCTGTGTAATATAAAATAAGTTATTTTTATGTCTCAGTTTGTTTATTTATTTATTGTCCATACAAAGATAGTCAACATTAACTGAGGGTGAGTGACATATTCAGGAAACATAAAAAAATTTTTTTCAAAAAAACAACTTTTGTCATCTAAACAACTGGCATACGGGTACACATCTGTACAATATATTAAACAAATAGTATTCCTGTCTACAGGCAAGATGCTAAAATATTTTTCTACGATTTAAATGATTAAAAGTCTCTGACAAAGACTGCTGACTGTTTAAATTAGAATGTTCATGTGTAAGCAAGTGCTATTCATAAAAGCATTTAAATGCTAGTGGTTGGAATAAGTCAGCACGTCTTAGCTGTGTTTGTATGGAGATAATTAAATAAGTGGAGTCAGATCCTCCTGTTCAGTTCCTGAAAATCCTCTGGGCTCTGTCCGCACAATAACAATGCCATTTACATTCCACTGGCAGAGGACGACAGATCGTAAAGACAGAGCGGGACCATTACACATAATCTGAAGTCTGAAAGAAACAGTGACTCAGGTGATCATGAAAGAGTCAGACAGAGAGAAAGCCCAACTAAAATTAGCTATTAGGAAGCTGAATCTTAAAAAAGAGAGCAGTCCAAATGTTGTGATGCCCTAATTCACTTATAACTAGTGCTGTCAAGCAATTAAAACAATTAAAACTAATTAATCAATAATTATCGTCAATAATCACGATTAAAAACTTCAGAGTTTTGAATATTTTTATATTGTAATAATTTCACAGTTACTCTCCAAATTAAAGACGGTACATTAAAAAAATATTAGTTGAAATACCATCTTTTATGAATGAAGGTCAGTATCACTGATACTAATACTGCTATTATGTCTATGAAATATATATTTTTTCTTAAACATTAATGATAGACATTCAACATTACAGAATAATTGAAAGCTATATCAATATCAACATTTATTAGGCTTTAAAAATAACAACTTTTAATTTAAGTGCACTTAAAACAATCTTCTACTGCGACTTTAAGATCAGCCGCTGCCGAACATAACACACATCTCATTTTCTCACAAGTTAATTTAAGACGTTATTTAACTCATGTAAGACTGCTCTTATGAGAATACTTGACAAAACAGGCATTCTGGCATGATTCTGTGTGTCATTGTTCGTTCAAGCGCGAAAGAGAACTTGATTCTGGCGTGCGTCTTGGCATAATAAATTGATCAGGCATACCATTATGAACACTGAAAGGTGAAGTGAATAACACTGATTATCTCTTCATTATGGCACCTGTTAGTGGGTGGGATATATTAAGCAGCAAGTGAACATTTTGTCCTCAAAGTTGATGAGCTAGAAGCAGGAAAAATGTCCAAGTGTAAGGATTTGAGCGAGTTTGACAAGGGCCAAATTGTGATGGCTAGACGACTGGGTGAGAGCATCTCCAAAACTGCAGCTCTTATGGGGTGTTCCCGGTCTGTAGTGGTCAGTATCTATCAAAAGTGGTCCAAGGAAGGAACAGTGGTGAACCGGCAACAGGGTCATGGGTAGCCAAGGCTCATTGATGCACAAGGGGAGCGAAGGCTGGCCCGTGTGTTCCGAAAAAAAAACAGACAAGCTACTGTAGCTCAAACTGCTCAAGAAGTTAATGCTGGTTCTGATAGAAAGGTGTCAGAATACACAGTGCATTGCAGTTTGCTGCCTTTGAGGCTACATAGCCGCAGACCAGTCAGGGTGCCCATGGTGAGGGGTCGCTCCCGTCCACCGCCAAAAGCACCAACAGTGGGCGCATGTGAACATCAGAACTGGACGTCGCTTACCTAGGGAACACATGACACCAGGATGATCATATATTGATATATGATATATATATATATATATATATATATATATATATATATATATATACACAGATATATATATATCATATATATCATATATCAATATATTATTGTTATATATATATATATATCTTCCTGTGTCTCTTTCTCTGCGTGTATCTACCGCTCTACCAGGTGCAGAGGAGAGAGAGAGCTGATCACTCACACCTGCCGCTCATTACTGTGAAGAGGCTTGCATACTTAAAAGAAGCTCAAAGCAACTTCCACACTCAAGCTTGACTTCCAGAGTGCTGTGCCTCTTGCCTGCCTCGGTGGTACACTGTTATCATTTTTGTAGAGTGTGAAGTTTTGTAGAGTGTGAAGTTGTGAAGAAGGTGTGAAACACCTTTACCAAGTTACAACTTATCGTAGCCTGCTAAAAACTATTGTTGTTTGCTTAGTTAGGGAGTTAGTGTACATTTCTGTTGCTAATTTGTTTTCTTGTGTTCGTTTAAGTAGGGTTCCCACTCTTTTTCAGCGAACATTTTCAATTTTACTACAACAGGAATAAAAGACAAGGATCATGCCAAATATTGCTCTCTAGGCCTTTAAAAGGCGTACAGTTTATTGCCATAACTTAACTATACATTTTTAATATGAGCTCTTAAACATAAAATTATGAATTAAGACCTGCTATGTTGCCAGAATTATAATCATACACTGTTTGTTCGTCGGCCAGAGGAGAACTGGCACCCCGACTGAGCCTGGTTTCTCCCAAGGATTTTTTTCTCCATTCTGACCCTGAAGGAGTTTTGGTTCCTTGCCACCGTTGCCTCTGGCTTTTGGCTTGCTCAGTTGGGGACACCTAAATTTTATCTATATTACCGATCTGCCCACATTGACACTATATGATACTTGAAATTAGCTGGATAACATCACCGTTTCACCAGAACGGCTGTACAAATTCTGTTGCATTATTTTCCTGTTAACAATGTGAAGCTGCTTTGAAACAATTGGACTTGTTAAAAGCGCTATATAAATAAAGGTGATTTGATTTGATTTGATAAAATCACGACTATGGAAGCTTGTTTCCACCACAGGATAAAAAGAAAAGAGACTTTGTATCTCGCTATTCTGACTTTCTCGCAATTGCGAGTTTACGTAATTGTAATAACTTGCAATTGCGAGTTACAAAGTCAGAATTGTGACTTTATAAACTCTCTAAAATAAACTCTCTAAAAGAAATTAATTTTCTAGGTTTTCCAGGACAAGTAGGAAGCCTGTTAAGTAGCTTTGCTTCCCAACTAGTACTTTTGTTTGCTATTTTGGCTATTCCCCCTCCTGAAGTTATTTTGCTTGCTCGTTGGAATCACTTTCAGGACGTTTTTTTCCAGGTGATGAATGATAAAAACTTTTACAGCCAATCAGAATCCATCCTGCTGTAACAAACTTGAGCATTTAAAGCAGCAGACAAGCACAAGCACATGCTTAGGATGAACAGAACAATGTCTGCTTGTGTGGATGCTAATATAGTTATCTTTAAATATATCGTTCTTGGTGTGAATGGGCCTTTACTCCTTCACCTAGACAAACATTTACATCTGGGACGTAACAATTTGTTATCGTGAAATAAGAGTTCGATCTTGTGGCCCACAACTTGGACAGGGCATGTGTTTCCACACATTCATCATTGTGTGCTGATGTGTACACACAAATGTACAACAATCCTACTGCCTGAAAATTTGCATTTTGCCCTGGCCATCTGTCACAGACATCGACCACATCTACCTCTATCGGTTCTGGCAACAAGGGGCACCTGGACTGGCACTAATCAAATTTTAACCAGCTTTCCCATCAGCAAACTGAGTGCTGGACAATTACACTACCGTCTGCTCCTGACATATCATATTATAATTGCATATTACAGCATTCAGCAGGGAATTTCTATCAGTTGAGCAATCTGATATCCCTGCTGCTGTATGACATCCTCTCCAGTAGAGATGTTCCAACTCCGGGACAAAATATTTACACACTTTTGTGTAAACATACACACAGGCCTCTGTGCAGGTATGAAGAGATATTGCTATTGGTAATATCTATTAATATCTAAAATACTATTACCAGTAATATTGGTAATTAAATATTTAACTATATTACTTTCTATTAAATTATGTTGCATTATTTTCCTGTTACCATTGTGAAGCTGCTTTGAAACAGTCTGCATTGTAAAAGCACTATATACAAACCCGATTCCAAAAAAGTTGGGACACTGTACAAATTGTGAATAAAAACAGAATGCAATGATGTGGAAGTTTCAAATTTCAATATTTTATTCATAATACAACATAGATGACATATCAAATGTTTAAACTGAGAAAATGTATCATTTTAAGGGAAAAATAAGTAATTATGTTTCACATCTCAAAAAAGTTGGGACATGGCCATGTTTACCACTGTGTGGCATCCCCTCTTTTTTTTATAACAGTCTGCAAACGTCTGGGGACTGAGGAGACAAGTTGCTCAAGTTTAGGAATAGGAATGTTGTCCCATTCTTGTCTTAGTTCTTCTTTGTCGCATCTTCCCCTTTATGATGCACCAAATGTTTTCTATGGGTGAAAGATCTGGACTGCGGGCTGGCCATTTCAGTACCCAGATCCTTCTTCTACGCAGCCATGATGTTGTAATTGATGCAGTATGTGGTCTGGCATTGTCATGTTGGAAAATTCAAAGTCTTCCCTGAAAGAGAGACGAGATGTTGTTCTAGAACTTGGATATACCTTTCAGCATTGATTTCCAGATGTGTAAGCTGCCCATGCCACACGCACTCATGCAACCCCATACCATCAGAGATGCAGGCTTCTGAACTGAGTGCTGATAACAACTTGGGTTGTCCTTGTCCTCTTTAGTCCGGATGACATGGCGTCCCAGTTTTCCAAAAAGAACTTCAAATTTTGATTTGTCTGACCACAGAAAAGTTTTCCACTTTGCCACAGTCCATTTTAAATGAGCCTTGGCCCAGAGAAAACTGGATCATGTTTAGATATGGCTTCTTTTTTGACCTATAGAGTTTTAGCCGGCAACGGCGAATGGCACGGTGGATTATGTTCACCGACAATGTTTTCTGGAAGTATTCCTGTATGTGATGCAGTGCCGTCTAAGGGCCCGAAGATCACGGGCATCCAGTATGGTTTTGACCCTTGACCCTTACGCACAGAGATTGTTCTAGATTCTCTGAATTTTTGGATGATATTATGCACTGTAGATGATGATAACTTCAAACCCTTTGCAATTTGTCTCTGAGAAATCTTTCTGATATTTCTCCACTATTTTTGGCCGCAGCATTGGGGGAATTGGTGATCCTCTGCCCATCTTGACTTCTGATGGACACTGCCACTCTGAGAGGCTCTTTTTATACCCAATCATGTTGCCAATTGACCTAATAAGTTGGTCAAACTGGTCCTCCAGCTGTTCCTTATATGTACATTTAACTTTTCCAGCCTCTTTTTGCTACCTGTCCTAACTTTTTTGGAATGTGTAGCTCTTATGAAATCCAAAATGAGCCAATATTTGACATGACATTTCAGAATGTCTCACTTTCAACATTTGATATGTTATCGAAGTTTTATGAGATTTGTAAATTATTGCATTCCTTTTTTATTCACAATTTGTACAGTGTCCCAACTTTTTTGGAATTGGGTTTGTAAATAAAGGTGACTTGACTTGACTTACGTAATCAAAAGATGGATTATGTATTCGCTGTATAATACTGAACCTTTTGTTACACTTCTTGTACACTTACACTTTAATAAACATCCCTGTGTACTCGTAAAACAACTGAATCATTTGACATCTAACATCAGTGTACTGAACATGGTGTCCTTTTCTATTGTCAATAAATCTAATAAACATTATTATGCACAAAGGATATACAAAATGAAGCAAACACTGTATGTGTGCATATGTACGTGAGAAACAGATATTCGTAAAGGAAGAAAGGAGATAGAAAAATAAACAGCTGCATTTAAGCGTTAGTTACATAACCAGAGAAAATGAGTGAAAACAGTGGAGCAGAGAGAGAGAGAGAGAGAGAGAGAGAGAGAGAGAGGAAATGAAAAGAGGGATTGAGTGGAGAGTGTGTGATGGCGTGCACGGGTTTGTTTTGCTTCAGATTTGAGTGAGTAGTGTGACTCAGGCTCCCTCCACATATTGTACAGACCGCCTATTAGAATAAACAACACGCAATGATTGAGAAAAAAAAGCTTTTCTTTTTCCCTTTTATATATTTTTCAGTTGAATCCCAGACAGTTTAGGGGCCGTAATCGCTGGAGTAGAAATTAAAATCATCTAATTTTCCTGAAGGTCATCCCCTTGTCATAGTGTGCAGAATGTTCCCAAAAATTGACCAGAACAAAAAAAAAAGTGAGCTTTGCTAACTACATGACTCACTGACAACCTGGCACTGTGCAAGACACTGTACAAACGGGCCAATAAGACATGTGACACACAAACACAGATTACTCTAAAATGAATATAATACCATTTTTACTCTATGCATTGCTACAAAACATATATATATATAATATTATGGCTGTCAATCGATTAAAATATTTAATCACGATTAATCGCGAGTTAACTTGCAACTTAAATATGAGCAACTTACTCGCATACTCAAATGAGCATGAAGACTAGACATGTATCAAAGGTCATAGATGTTTTTTAAAGAACTTATTCATGTCTCTTAAGCCTAAACTTAAAAATTCAGAATAAGCAGTACTTACTTTTATTTTAAAAATAGAAATACTGGCAGTTTAGTTCAGAACGGGGCACGGTTCGCATGAAAAATTGGTAATGTGAAAGCTGTCATGCGGACCTAGGAGTGCACCAGGGTACCGAACCTAAGACGAGGAGGTGCTCTGAGTTCGGTTGCACTCAAACTGTGCCGCGATTCGTGTGAACAGTGTGAGAAACACAGACTCGGGAGGGCTCTTGTTCAGAAAAGTAACCTACACATTCATTTTAGCCGATTGTAATGTATTTAGGTCAACAAAACACGTGCAAGTGGTGATGGTGTTAATGATTTACCTCGGATAAGAGCAAGAGCGAGCTTGTAGTGTATTCACACACTGCACATCTCCTCAGAGTCCCTTTGCAAGCATGCAAAAGAAAGCCCCCTTCATCCGACACATATAGCCTACAGTAAACCCAAATGTAATTTACTCAGCTGTGCATAATAGCACTAAATTCTAAATAATTATAAAAACAATATATTGACCCGCATTCTGTCTTCTATCATGCACTATGCATGTTTGTGATGCAAATGCACCAGGGTTCAAGAGAATCAAGTTGACCAGCGCTGCGGGGGAAATCGAGAACTATCGCGCTCAGACATGGACTGCAGCAAATGTGCTCAGTTTAAAAATGCCCTTTTCTTTTATTTCGACCTGGAGTCTAATAAAAGTTGTTTCAGAATAGTAATGTTAATGTTAGCCCTTTTCTTTCTCTATTTCTGTTTGCTGCTGCATCCTTTACGTCTATGGCTGCTCTCGATTTCTCCAACTATGGGCCAGGCCATGGATCAAACAGAAAATGCACGCTGCGTTAATCACGCGTTAATAAAATTAGTGCAGTGTTGCATGATGAAGATAATGTTTCTATTTTAGTTGCTTTGTACTAGGTAGCACAAAACACAATGTTTGTCTAGGACAATTACCAGAAAGTTTGAAAATGAGTCACAGTGGTGGGATAAATGTATTTAAAAGGAATCAGAATCAAGGGAAACAGCATATCACATTCTGGAATGCTCAAAAAAAACTGATTATCATAACAGCAAAATTTGAGTGAAAAGTGAGTTGCGCGTGTCTGTAGAGGCTTGCATCAGAGTAAAGTTTGACCTACAAGGTCTTACTTCCGTGAAATTATATGAAGACCCGTGGGTTTAGCCAGCCCTTACAAAAATGAACCATGGTTTTACTACAAATAAAACCAAAAAACCATGGTTATTGTAGTTAAACTATGGTAACCACAAATTAACCATGGTTTTGCTACTCTAACCATAGTTTAACCATGGTATTTGTGGTAAAACTGCAAAAAAGTTTGTGGTAAAAATTAGCCAAAAAAACATGGTTACTACACTTTTACTACAATAAAACCATGGTTATTTTTCGTAAGGGGAACCTTGCAGTGCTAAGTGAAAGTGTGATATTTTCTTTAATAATAAGATTCTAATATTGATGTTGAGCACTGGCTAATGGTAAAATCCCACTCCACATTGTTGTATATTGAAAGATGAAAGATGAAAGATGATCGTATGTACCATCTGGAGGGTAGTGCAGATGCTCTGATGTTCTGTTGAAATTTTTTTATTACCTGTTTATTACATCTTTCCCTGCCAGCCATCGCCAGCATTTTTGATCATTTTCACAAAATTTCATGGCCCCAAGAATATTTTGTTGTATGAATATCTGAACGCAATATATCAAAAGAAAGAACAGAGCCTCTGCTTTTAAACAAAGAAAACAAAACAAACAAAACTTTATTCTAGCTTTCATTTTCATTTCACACATTCTTTTTATCAGCACTTGAATGTGGGTAAGTTTCATTAAAAATAAAGCAACATTTTGAGCAAAAAGTGTTATTTACAACAACAAAAAAGGGTTTTTGTCAAAGACTACGTCTGGATCGGATTCAAAACAATGATCAAAACATAGATGTAGATCGACCCCCAAACCTTGCACAATCATATAGCTCGTCCTGGGTAGACATTTAATTCGGTAAAACTAGACTTTTGATTTATATGCTGTTTAATGTTGATGATCGCTTTGTTTTACATATGCTATCACTTGTTTCTGCTTCACCCGTGTTCTGATCAGGAGATTTAGTACTCTTTCAGAAGATGTGTAATAGCGCCCCCTACCGTATAACAGTGAAAACACGGAATGTCAGGGAAGCGTTCTTAGTTGCGTCTCATAAATGCCGGAAATTTCCATCAATGGCAGGGAAAGAGTTAATAATCTACCCTCTCAATTAATTAATTTTCTTACAACAGTTTATTAGTTCTGTCATTACCTTTTGGAATAAGACATAAAGCTAATTTGTTCTACCTCTGCAACAGGATCCACCCGTACATACAAAGCTGTACCTTCATATCCGCCCACTTTAGGCCAATAATTTCCTGTTTCCTATAGTATCCTCCAGGGCACAATAACAGCAGGGGAAGAACAGAGGCACATTTGGACACTGTTTGAGAGATATAATTTGTTGTCTCCAGCTCACCTTTTCTTTCGTGTGACAATGAGGACATCATTGAAGAGGAAAAAATAGACCTGCTGGCGAGAGGTCCTTTTGGAAAAGATCCCATTTTCCTCTACAAAGGCCGTTAGCTCACCACGCTTCACCATCCAGCGGGAGGAAGACACCAGTGGGAATGGCTGCAGAGAGAATGTGGGAAAGGACAAAATGTGAGCCAGACAGAATCGTTAATGTTTTTAATGCAACACGGATGACATGAAGAAACTTAACAAGGCCTCATCTTTATCCAAATAAGAGCAGTGGATAAAATAATTAGATAGGGATGTAGCATTTTAACTGCTAAACAATAAAATTATAAATCAATAAAAATAAAAATAAATCACTAATAATTATACAAACAGGAGAACTCATGAAAAAATCTGCCTAATTGCAAACACAAATTTGTTCTTTTAACCTTATTCTAATGCTAATGAATTTGAAGCACTCTAAATGAGTGACCATATGTCCAAGGTTAGCATTTTCATATAAGGGGTTTTTGCAGAGCCTTTCGTCACTCTCAGCAAACATACAACACTGATCTCAAAGCAAGTTCAAACACAATAAACCTTTTAAAGTCGGCATGAAATGTAAGTTGCATTCATGTGTTCTCTTATCTATTGTGATATATAAAAAGAAAAAAAATTATAATAATGTGCATGGATGAATGGCAATATTCCATAAAAAACAAGCACTGTCTATTTTGATTTCATGGTAACCAGGACCAGGTTACTTGTTCTGTGTACCTCTCATGAGCCTGAACATGTACAAAAAATGCATATGTGCAGTTTTTTCACAGAAGAACCTTGCAGCTCAAGCTACAGTATACCACTCTTCTCTTTCTCTCTCTTTCTCTCTCTCATAAGAGAATCATTGTTTGTGAAAATGCTTGTGCGCACATATCACACAATTAATGAATGAGACCCACTCAACAAGTGTTGCCAGTGGAAGTCTGGTAATTATGAGATATATTTTCAAATAAGAAATCACAACGTGAGAAAAAGTTACACTGTGAGGTTGCAAAGAACTATTTTTTTTTACTAATTTTTTTTTTCTTAAATACTAAATATTTTAACTTACTGAGCATCCACCCTGTCACACCATGGCATTTCAGTTCAGCTGTATGTGTGTGCATGCTCCTGCCTTTTAAGCATGAACAGACTGGTGTGAGATTTACTGACCTCCTAACAGCTGGACACAGCAAAGGTTTGTGTTTTTGCTGAACCCTTTAGACATCTGTTTGTACCAAATGTGCCAGCAGTACTTTCCCACACTGCTCAAGCAGCAGGTTGTGAATATGGTTACATCAGTGAGTGTGTCCAATGCATCACTGTGAACATTCAAAGCCAGTTTAAAGAGCACATTCACAATGTGTTTGGGAATAACGCAGTGGAAAATAATTCACGATGAACACATGGCGTTAAGTGAGTGAGCAGTCTGTAAAAAGAAAATGATCTGCAAGGCACAACATGAAAGTGAAGGCAAGTAAATGATAAATCCCTTGATTAAAAGGCTGACAGTCTAAACTTGCCAATTTCTGTGAGAAGAAAAAAAAGAGCATAATTGCGTTCACCTTCATGATCATTTCAATCCAGTTGGATTAATCTCTTCAAGTAACTGGGATTTGTGTGACTCTACTAACACAATCTGAGAAGGCCCTCAGATATGACATGGATATTACTGTAAGACAGTCTGCATGTGCAAAACTGCAACTAACGAAATGTCAAATACCAGCACAAATCTCTCTAGAGCCTTATTCGGATGGGATTAGTTTTACAAGGGGTAGATGGAGTAATGTAATTTTACCACAGGACGTCTGTATTATTAATGGCCAATTCGCACGGGATAATAAATCTCAGTAAAACTAGCAGAAGTGGGAGGGGTAACTCGATTTACGCACCGCCGTCACCTCCCTGTCGTCATGTGCATATTACGTTTCTGATATCATGTGCATAAACACATATAATCTATATATAACCTATATACACCGATCAGGCATAACATTATGTTGAAGTGAGGTGAAGTGAATAACACTGATTATCTCTTCATCACGGCACCTGTTAGTGGGTGGGATTTTGCAGCAAGTGAACTTTTTGTCCCCAAAGTTGATGTGTTAGAAGCAGGAAAAAAGTGTAAGGATTTGAGCAACTTTGACAAGGGCCAAATTGTGATGGCTAGACGACTGGGTCAGAGCATCTCCAAAACTGCAGCTCTTGTGGGGTGTTCCACTGCAGTGGTCAGTATCTATCAAAAGTGGTCCAAAAGGAACAGTGGTGACCCGGCGACAGGGTCATGGGGGGCCAAGGCTCATTGTTGAACCTGGGGAGCGAAGGCTGGTCCGTGTGGTCCAATTAAACAGACAAGCTACTGTAGTTCAAATTGCTCAAGAAGTTAATGATGGTTCTGATAGAAAGGTGTCAGAATACACAGTGCATCACAGTTTGTTGCGTATGGGGCTGCATAGCCGCAGACCAGTCAGGGTGCCCATTCTGACCCCTGTCCACCACCGAAAGCGCCAACAGTGGTTACGTGAGCATCAGAACTGAACCACGGAGCAATGGAAGAAAGGTGGCCTGGTCTGATGAATCACGTTCCCTTTTAGATCACGTGGATGGCCAGGTGCGTGTGCGCCGCTTACCTGGGGAACACATGGCACCAGGATGCACTATGGGAAGAAGGCAAGCTGGCGGAGGCAGTGTGATGCTTTGGGCAATGTTCTGCTGGGAAACCTTAGGTCCTGCCATCCATGTGGATGTTACTTTGACACGTACCACCTACCTAAGCATTGTTGCAGACCATGTACACCCTTTAATGGAAATGGTATTTCCTGATGACTGTGGCCTCTTTCAGCAAGATAATGTGCTCTGCCACAAAGCAAAAATGATGGCACATTCGGACGGGACTAAAATCACTGAGCAGCTCTGGTAATAATTACTTCACCCCACCGCTCCATGTTAAACTAATCCTGTCCGAATAGGGCTTAGGACTAGAAATCAAAACTTAGTTCTGTAATTTTACATTTTTAACCAACGTTTTAACTGGAGCTGAACGCATTCTTCTGTAATCATAATACCATAATACAAACTCTAAAAGTATATGCAGCAGTGTTGTTCATAATCAAATGATGTGCGGACGTGATATCTGTCTTTAACATTAAAAAATGTGCAGTCATGCTGTTTTCGTGTTTTTGCAGTTGTACATATATGCATTTTGGAAGCTTTCATTGTTCATAGACTGGCTGGGTTAGCAAAATAATATTAAATTGAAACCATACCATTACTTCAGGCAATCAGAAATAAAACTTTAATCTTTCCTACATACTCACTTCAGACGAACCCCAAAACGGAGACATTGTAGCAGTTTGAGTGGCACTGCATCAAGTTTTCCACTACACCGCTATGCCCAGCAATGCTGCATTTAAATCATTCTATATGCTCAATAAACATTTATTATTATGTTCATTGTAGAAAACAGCTGTGCTGCATAACTTTACTGTCACTTTTGATCAGTTGGTGCATCTATGCTAAATAAAATTATTAAGTTCAAACTTTTAAACGGTAGTGTACATAGCACCTTTTTTTTCCTGCGTAAGTGTAACCACTTGATTCATCTCACTGACAGAACAATTCACTTACTAAATCAGCAGGAGCAGTCCTTGACTCGCTGAACTGCAAAACATTACTTTTGTTGTGTCTAACTTGAAATAAACCAAGAACGCTTACTTACAAGTTACTTGTACTTTACCCCTTACCCCACACCCCACATTTTAAATGTATAAAAATATGATTTGTCTGTGTTGTAGAAAACACAATTAAGCTAAACCCACACAACTGCTCATGCTTCATTTAAAATCTGAGGATGTTATCTTTAAAACTATGAATTTTATTAATAATTTTCTAAGACCATGTCATGTGTGAGTTTTTAGAGAAGGCTGATAAGATGCTAAACAAATATTTGATTGCCCTGTAAACACACATTTGCAGTCTATTGTCTAATGTCTGGCACGGAGAACTGTCCCATTCACGTTTCTATTGTTCTCACTCTACAAACCTTTCACCTCTGACCTAATCTTCATTATTTTTGTATCATTATTTTTTGTTAGCCTTTATTCTGGCATTATATGGCTTGCCCATCTACACCACTTTGATCCCACTATACATTAATCCACCCATTATCTGTCTTTCTAGAAAACAAAAAAAGCCTATTCTTGGGACCTTATGTGAATTATTTTATCAAATTAGTTTATGGAATAGAATATCTCCTGGTGCGACAGGTGCATTCAAGCTACAATTAGTGTGACGCTACATAGCACAATTTAATATTACGCATTTACTCAAAACTCACTTTAACCCTTAAAGACCGAGTTCATTTACACTTAGTATATTTTATTGCATGGTTTGTTGTCACAACTTGTTACATTGTTTGCATTTGTTGTTCATGTTCAAATAATAATATATTTCTCTGAAGAAAAATTATTGCTTCAGTTTTCTGATACAAACCCGATTCCAAAAAAGTTGGGACACTGTACAAATTGTGAATAAAAACAGAATGCAATTATGTGGAAGTTTCAAATTTCAATATTTTCTTCAGAATACAACATAGATGACATATCAAATGTTTAAACTGAGAAAATGTATAATTTTAAGGGGAAAATAACTTGATTTTAAATTTCATGGCATCAATGCATCTCAAAAAAGTTGGGACAAGGCCATGTTTACCACTGTGTGGCATCCCCTCTTCTTTTCATCCCCTCTTCTTTTAATAACAGTCTGCAAACGTCTGGGGCCTGAGGAGACAAGTTGTCCCATTCTTGTCTAATACAGGCTTCTAGTTGCTCAACTGTCTTAGGTCTTCTTTGTCGCATCTTCCTCTTTATGATGCACCAAATGTTTTCTATGGGTGAAAGATCTGGACTGCAGGCTGGCCATTTCAGTACCCGGATCCTTCTTCTAAGCAGCCATGATGTTGTAATTGATGCAGTTTGTGGTCTGGCATTGTCATGTTGGAAAATTCAAAGTCTTCCCTGAAAGAGACGACGTCTGGATGGGAGCATATGTTGTTCTAGAACTTGGATATACCTTTCCGCATTGATGGTGCCTTTCCAGATGTGTAAGCTGCCCATGCCACACGCACTCATGCAACCCCATACCATCAGAGATACAGGCTTCTGAACTGAGCGCTGATAACAACTTGGGTTGTCCTTGTCCTCTTTAGTCCGGATGACATGGCGTCCCAGTTTTCCAAAAAGAACTTCACTTCAATCTTTTTGATTCGTCTGACCACAGAACAGTTTTCCACTTTGCCACAGTCCATTTTAAATGAGCCTTGACCCAGAGAAAACGCCTGCGCTTCTGGATCATGTTTAGATATGGCTTTTTTTTTTACCTATAGAGTTTTAGCCGGCAACGGCGAATGGCACGGTGGATTGTGTTCACCGACAATGTTTTCTGGAAGTATTCCTGAGCCCATGTTGTGATTTCCATTACAGTAGCATTCCTGTATGTGATACAGTGCCGTCTAAGGGCCTGAAGATCACGGGCATCCAGCATCGTTTTCCGGCCTTGACCCTTATGCACAGAGATTGTTCCAGATTCTCTGAATCTTTGGATGATATTATGCACTGTAGATGATGATAACTTCAAACTCTTTGCAATTTTTCTGAGAAACTCCTTTCTGATATTGCTCCACTATTTTTCGCCACAGCATTGGGGGAATTGGTGATCCTCTGCCCATCTTGACTTCTGAGAGACACTGCCACTCTGAGAGGCTCTTTTTATACCCAATCATGTTGCCAATTGACCTAATAAGTTGCAAATTGGTCCTCCAGCTGTTCCTTATATCTACATTTAACTTTTCCGGCCTCTTATTGCTACCTGTCCCAACTTTTTTGGAATGTGCAGCTCTCATGAAATCCAAAATGAGTCAATATTTGGCATGATATTTCAAAATGTCTCACTTTCAACATTTGATATGTTATCTATATTCTATTGTGAATAAAATATAAGTTTATGAGATTTGTAAATTATTGCATTCCTTTTTTATTCACAATTTGTACAGTGTCCCAACTTTTTTGGAATCGGGTTTGTATTATATAACAATCTTTCTATTTACTTCACTCCCTGAACTTTTTTGGACACATCTACTTTGTCAGTAAATAAAATACACCTGTTTTCACTCAAAAACGCATAGAATAATATTATAATAAATGGCTATAACTTGCTGAGGGATTGTTATATGGCACTTAATGCTAACTGTTAGAATGGGTAAGAAAAACAAAGAAAAGTAGAGGCAAGTCAGGAATCCCCAAAAATGTTCTAGGTCTTTAAGGGTTAAACCACCACTGAACGTTTGCATTTACTTCCGATTACGATCTAATGTGGATTCTAGTCATATAATGAAGTTGAAATATGTTATGTTAGCAGCTAATTGCTACACCTGCTTAGCATTTATAATGTAAACATCCATTATTGATATAAAAATACACCAAACTGCATGAAAATCACACTCAAATAATAAACCAACTTAATCGTAATTGTATGTTTATTAGCTTCTTGTTTCATGTGTGGAAAAGTTTCTTTGTCCAATACATATCGACCGATATCTGGCATTTTTTAAATTATCGCATTATCCATTTTTTTTTTCTGTTTGGCTGATAAGTGTCGGAAGCAGACTAACTGAGAACTGAGTACAAATGCACAGGAACTACGTTTACGTTCCTTTTTATACATGTTTTAACTACTTCTTTATTTGTGAAAAATAATATTATAGAATTACAGGATTACAGCATTACAGAATCAAGATCTGTTTAATTTTACAGATTTATTTTTAATCAAGTTAAAATTTATTTTTGCATACTGATATATTTTCCTAATAATTATTTCTAAAAAAATTTTTTTTTTTTTTTGTTATGCATGTATTATATATTGTCTTTAAATTAAATAGTGTTATATCACATATGTTGGCTTGATATGATATCTGCCACCCTGCTTTCTAAGATGTTAAATTCTTTTCACAGGTTGTTTTATTCTCTTACCTTAATTTTAAACTCCAACTGGGAATTGATGGTGTACATCATTTCCGTTCTCTCCATTGTACGAGCACCCTCATTACATTTCCTCACAAGCTGCGTATACACACAGACAAAAGATGCTGATTATTAACTTTGGCTCTTCAGACAACATTAGAAAACTCCATAGTGGTAACTCCTGGCATTTCTCACCTTGCTGACAGCATGCAGAGCTTTTTTACAGGCCTCGTAAGGGACTGAATCTTTGGGCGTCTTCTGGCATATGGTCTAAAAGACAAAACATTTTATTTAATCAAAATGATCATTAAACTGTTGGTGCTTTTGCACACAGTTTAATATACTATGAATATAAAACAGACTTGCAACAGAACTTGTTTCCTGTTTATATAATAGTTTTTGGTTTATTGTTCCTGAAGCTTTTCGAACACTTTATATTTAAAGAAGTGCTCTCAAACTTTCTCTCACGCTTGTCTGATATTTCCCAACTAGAGTTTTACTTGTTTCTGAGCTGTGGGAAGAAAGAGAGAGAGAAGGAAAGAAAATCAAACCCAACTTTCTCATACTCTGAGCCAGCCAGCCGAGCTCTACTGTCCTGAACTCACCGCCAAGCTCAGGGGACCCACAAACAAAGTGACAGAGGCATGGAAAAATGAGAGGGTGAGAAATTTAGAAAAAGTCTACAGGAAGGAGGCATGGTGATAAATGAAAACATGAGCTTTGAGGATAGGGACCATGGAGATGTTTCTAGGTCATCTTTAGTGCAGCTGACTCCCTCACTTCATTTTACATACACAATCCTCTGAAGAGGGAAAAGACAACAGAGAGGAAACAACACCAACCCTTTTAAACCCTCTTTTAAATGTAATAAAACAGTCTTAAAACCAACTCAAACCCTTTACCTTATGCTAAAATACTGCAGAAAAGTTAATTCAAGAATAACAGAATTAATACAGTTGAACAGTGAGGCCAAGAAAGCTAAATTTTTTATGAAACAAAAAAACAACTGGAAGAGAGTGGAAATTTGATAATAAAGTATGAAGAGAAGAGAAAGAAAAAAAGTAGCAAAAGTAGCAAGGGACTTTAATTAGTTTAATATGATGTGTTATGTAACAGGGAAAGTCCTCCAGGTCAAACCAACCACATAACATTAGTAGCATCTCAGACAAAAACAGATTGCTTTTAATCAATGCACAAATTGTAAAAACAGATCAACACTATATGTTCCTAAATTCTGATTTGGGTGGGCAAGGCAGATGTTTGGGTGGGCTCAGCCCACCCCTGCCCATGCCTAGAACCAGCCCCGGACTAAACACGTAATACTTACGTGCATGCTGTCACCATTCTCACGGATTCACATTTTTTGAAGTTCACACAAAGATGATAGCGGTATCGTTTCAAAACTATTTTAAAAAGTATTTCATAGTTCACGTTCTCAAGCCACCAAACACTGATGCCATGCAAATGAACGGCCAGAATGCATTAAAAGTTTTCTATTTTAGATGAAAAAGGTGTCATGTAAGTGGCGCCAAAGTAAATAACTAATTATTTTTTTCAACAGAAATGAATCAATCCAAAACTTACTTTAGCTGGACAATAACTTTTTTTCTAGAGCTACTGTACAGCCAAAACAATCTCTCTTCCAATAATTTACTATTATCACTGTAAAGCTGCTTTGAAACAATCTGTATTGTAAAAAGAACTTTATAAATGAAGGTGACTTGACTTGACACAAGCATAAGATCCATGTCAGAAGATTGACAATACAGTTACAAAAGAGCTGGATGTTTATGTCAGTGTTAGAGACATTAGCAGAGGTTAGGCTGGGTCTGAAGGGGAAGACAAGGGATAATGTCACTCACATCCATCAAGAGGGGCAGCCGTGTGACTCTTTGCATGGGAAGGATGAGGAAGGAGATCATGGGAAGGTTCCGGCAATCTGGGTGGGCCTCGATCCGTGTCAGTGCCTCCTTAAAGGATGAGCTTTTATTTCTGAAGGGATAAACAGACTGTTAAACTAGAGATTGCCCGCAGTGTCATTTGATTGCAATTGAAACTTTTTTCATAATTGCGTCTCTAGAGACCAACCCTCTACAATGCGAGTAAATTTCACATGACTAAAAATGTAATTAGCCAATGGCTAGTAAACTGTATGATAACAGTTGCCTGTAATTAAGTTAGCATGTGCCCAGAAAGACGTGTCTGACAGCACGTGAATACTTATTTGAGATCTCTTTCACATCTTCTTGCGCTTGAACAGACAATTTCACAATTGTCAAATTGCCCATCTTGGCGAGTATCCTAGTAAACAGAGTTGCCTATGTTCAAACTAGATGGACATTTAAGGGATACGGTACAGTCATACCACTTATTATTTAACCACATAAATAATTATGGGGATAAAATGTATCAATTTGAGATGAAACTGTTTTAAAATCTTACCTGTTTGTTATCTTATAATCCACTACATTGTACAAAACAATCGCTGCAAAATGGCAGCAGCTGCGTTTTGTAAGAAACAAGACATACCGAGTCCGCAATACCGGATGACATAATTAAATAACTGTACACAAAATATTAATTTGATTTTTAATATTTTATTAGCTCACCAATAGCAAAACTTTCTAGCAAGCATAAAACTATGACTTCAGTGTTATTTTAAATTTGATTACTTTATTCAATTTCTGTACCTAACCAATCTAATCTATATCTCTAACTACAGTTAGATATAGTGGTTTATTTAATTTGCATCTTTGTTCTATTGTGTTTATTTGTGCTATTGCTTGTAGTTTGATTATTTGTTCTTATTTTATTACATACTGTTTACTTGACTTTAATAGTGCTTGAAATGTATACTTTAATCGTAATATTTATATTATATTCATGTAGATTTTTTCATTTGCATTGTTCTTGCATTCCATATAAAAAGTCTGGTGATTCAAATAAAAATGCACAACCCAATGGCGACTCAAGCTTCAGTGTATCTGTAGAGGGTTACTTGAGACAGCGTTGCTATTACAAGAAACAATGTGCATTTCTCATATTTGTGTAATATCCTGACAATATCTACAACCTTTGTGACAATATGACATATCTTGCAATTGCGACTTTATCAAAGTTGCACCTATATCTCACGTTACTATACTGTATCACAGTTCGTTGTTATGAGAAGGAGGTGGGAACCGGTGAACGTTTAAAAGACTTTAATCAATAAAACAAACAAAACAAAAGTAACGTGGACAGCCCCTCATGGACGACTGCCACGCACACACATAATAAAACATAAACAAAAGACAACATAAAGTCCAGGCCTGGTCCTCTCTTGTCCTTCACTAGTGTCGCTCATCCTTATATGCCTCCGAGCTCGCTCGTGAGAGGACTCGCAGGTGACGCTCATTCTCAATCACGCACCGGTCTCGCTCGCTTCTCCCAAGTCTCTTGCTCGTCCACCTCGCCACATATATATTTTACAATTGCGAATTTGTTTCTCTTAATTGCAACCATCTCAATGTGACTTTGTCTCAATTGCAAATCTGTTTCTCTAAATCACAACTATGTCATGTCTCACACCTGCAATAGCCGCGTTTCCAATGTCGGACAAGTGCCAGCCAAGGCTTTCAATGGGCCGGGCTGGGCTAATAGCCTCGTAGCACCAAGCCCAAAACCATGCTGAGTTTCCACCATCGGGCCAGAAGCTCTTCAGCGCTTCACTAAAACCCGATCGTAACGCGCCTCTCTGGAGCGTCACACAACCCCATCATTTCACCAACAAATGGAAGTTTTATCAGAAAACGAATCAGAAAGAAATCACTGGAAACTACTGAGATCGCAAAACGAACATAATAAAAGCAGCCGTTTGTTGCCATTTTTGTTTACTTAAAGATTTAAAACCCAAGCATCGATGTTTTACCACAGTTTTACAATAATAAGTGATAGGCTACATTGATCATAATGAATTAATTTGTCAAGAATGCACATTAGTCCCACAGAAATAAAGTGGTATTTACCGTTATTTCACAAAAGAGGACACACATACTTATTCAGTCGTGTCTGTTTCTGTTTATTTGTAGTCACAGGACAGTATGTTTACATCACATTTAGAAAGAATGATAATTTCTACAAATTTTCCAAAAAAAATACGGTGACAGTCCCAATAGTTATATTTTCAGTCAGAGAAACAGAGGAAGCTCCCGAAAAACAAGAGTTGCTTTATTTTACAACATGTGGAGCTAAATATGAATATCAGACAGTCCGGTATAAAGAGACGAGATGTACTGACAGATCAAATAAATACACGATTGTGAAAGCCTATATGATTTGTCTGATTTTTTCAAGCCGTATTTACCATGTTTACTATGGTAATGGTTAGCGCAAATAGTCTTTTGCAGCACTATTTCTGCCTTATAGAGATCAGAATCCACATCGGATCACAAGCAGAAGTTATTTGAAACACTCACTGCTGTCTGAAAGTGAGTGTTGAGCTAAAATTATTTTAAGTCTTTATTGCTGATATATGAAATTATCCGCACCCACAGAGCTGCCGTCACCTGACACCTGTTCACAACCACTCCTCAAGCCCGAGCTGGCCCGCTTTGGGCCAAGGTATTCAGTGAGCCAAAAAACCCTGGCCGTTGGCTCCGAGGAAGCCCCAAGGCCTGATCAAGCCCGGAAGTGACAGTGGAAACACGACTGCCACTTTATTTCATTTCTCACCATGTGACTTGTTTTTAATTTAATTATTCTTATTTTAAACTTTATCTCACAATTACTCTTTTTATTTTTACTCTGAGGCAGAAAAAGTCTTTGTAGAAATTTGATCTCTGTCCAGAAACTGCATACTGGCTGGGCTAAAGGATAAAAGTCAGAGGTGACTTTCAGTCAATGCAGTGACAAAGTTTGTGTATGTGTGCTGTACTTACAGGAGCCTTTGCAGGGTTCTCTGCTGGTACACTTCATTTGAGCAGTATGTCACATAGGGGTCAAAGTTTGACTGGGAGTGCCTTGTAACGATGTCACTTATGTCATCAATTACGATGTTCTGCTGGTGCCGATCTTCAAGTTCCTTGAAAAACCTGAAGAAAAGGGAAAGAACATAATTATATTAGAATGCATGATTATATTAACATGAATGACATGCCTCACATAACATCAACATGAGTCAAAGCCAATGAGGGCTGTAATGTTTTAGTCATTACGCATGCACATACACGCACACAAACACATATGCAACACAAAGCCAGGAAACTGTTCTAACACCTCCTTCCCCAGCCTATGATCACATCAGAGCACAGGACATCCCCAAAGCCCCTCAAATGACTAACCAGGGATGGCAGCATGAAAATCATACACACATGCTCTTCCTGACCGGCGACATGACCCGTCATAAGGGAATTCACGATTTTTCCAAAATCCAGAGGATGCAGCGCAGAGCCATCTGTCCTGGAACCCAGCGTGACCTCTAGTTCACAATCTCACAATAGACCACAAAAAGACACAACCTGAATGCTAAATCTGAAAGTAATGTCAGTAAGGTTGTTAATACAGGGGCCGTGACCCCATTACCTTTCTACAGGTGTCTGGAGCCCTATCAGAGTTAACCGAAGAAATCCAATTGAACAGGACTAAAAATACATTTGTACAAAGGGTAAGGGTGTAGCGGTACATGTATTTGTACCTTTTGGTTTGGCATGCATGTGTATCGAATGAACACAGTGCTGTAACAAAAATATACCAAGAGGTATGTACCAAACCATCACTTTTGTGTACCGTTATACCCCTAATAAAGGGGCAAACATCTATTTCTGGTCTTCGTGGTAAAAACAGTTACAGAAAGCAAAGTTCAGCTGCTGTGTCAGGGAAAATCCATCAGAGGAATTTTGAAATTTCTTTTGACTTACAGTACAAAAGTCTCTCTATTCACAGCAGAGGAATCTGAGCTTTTATGTGAGCAATCCGTCACGCAAGCCAACCCACACACACGCACACAGACACATATGCAGCGGGCCATTTCAGGAATGCTGTGCACTTCTGCTCTGGTGCAGAATCAACAACACAGTTCAATATTTCTGTCTGTGGTTTGCTGGGCCTAATTTATACTTAATCAACATCATAACTCTGACTGAGAGAGACTGCTTGCATTTTAGGTCTTAAACACAAGATTTACTTATTTAGTGAGTGTTTACAAATCAGTTCTTCAGAAGCACAGCTTGGGCTAAATGAGTCTCATCGTGAAATATCCCGCCAAACTAGTCCTTCAATAGAAAATTCACTGACTAGAAAACATGCATGCTGCTGTGTGGTCAGTGGGGAGGTGATTTCATTTTACAACCTGCAAGGCAGATAAATGTACACCCAAACAAATTACATAAGCTTAAAACATGTAGTGGGCAAAACTTACTAACTCGAGGTTGAAAGTGTAATTGACATATTCTGAGAAAACTGTGTAATTGCCTGCATTCAAAGAATCAAGCCTAAGGGCAATTATTAGCAATAATTATTTATTGTTTAAAGGGTATTTCTGGTATCTCAGATAATCTTGAATACCTATAGAGTAGTATTGCATCCTTCATATCTCAGAAGAGTCTTTAGTTTTTTCATATTTATAAAAGACAGATACGCTGTACCGATTCTTTCCGAAAACAGTCAAATTCATGGAGGTTAAAGCGTTAAAGAGTTACAGGCACACACATACACCTATGACACACACACACACACACACACACACACACACACACAATACATTGTGGCATTATCCCTAAATAACTTTTGATTCACTATACATTTGTGTTGTTAACATTATATGCACTTACCAAACAAGATTGCCAACAAAACACAGACATTTGATTCAGTTTCACTCACTGCCTGCAGTTTCAACTCATGACTGGGAACAAACAAACACACTTGCAGAACTCCGTTGCTGCTCCAGGAAAATAAACTGCATCCATGGTTTCATTAACACTGGGTTATTTGGGGAGTTAAACAAGGTTATCTTTCCCTCAAAACCAAAAACACACTTCTTTAGTGACACTGTTGATTTCGTGGTCTAAACACAAAATGACAGTGCTGCTGATGGCTTCCGTAACCCGTGTGCCCATACAAGGAATTCCTCACTTTATGACATCATACAGGGCCATACTCAAAAAAAAATCTTTCCGAAACTTGTTTGAATCCTGAAGGAGTGTATTTGGCACAGAAATACTCTGTCATACATCCAACTTGGGGGGGTGGGGGAAGGGGTTGGCCATGTTTAGCATGATAATCCAACTCTTTAACAGTGTAAATAAGTCAGAATGCATGAAATAGCATTATAATAATAATTTATTTTTTTTATTTTGAAATGCTGTTTGCATTACACACAAAACTAGGTTAACCCTTATGTGGTGCTGAAAACCCTGTAACACCTTTTGTGTTTCCAGTCAAACATGCAAAAAAAATAGCTTATAAATCTTTTATGCTACATTAATCACCAAATATTGGATTCAATCTTGTCAACTTGTTTTTTTTCCAATTACGTTTTTGTATTTAGGGCCCGAGCACCGATGATGTGAGGACCCTATTGGAATTGCTCAGTCATTTATTCTTCTTCTCTGAAATGAATCACATTTTTGCTCGAAAACTCATGAAAATTTATGTCTGATATGGGTTTCAGAATTAGATGTGGCAAAATGGCTCGATAGTGCCACCTATAACTATAATTATAATAATAATTAATAATAATTATAATTAATAATTATAATTTGTTGCATTTATATAGCGCTTTTCTAGGCACTCAAAGCGCTTTACATGGAAGGAGGGAATCTCCTCAACCACCACCAATGTGCAGCATCCACCTGGATGATGCAACGGCAGCCATATTGCGCCAGAATGCCCACCACACACCAGCTGGTTGGTGGAGAGAAGACAGAGTGATGAAGCCAATCAGGATATGGGGATAATTAGGAGGCTATGATGGACAGAGGCCAACGGGCAAATTGGGCCAGGATGCCGGGGTTACACCCCTACTCTTTATCGAAGGATATCCTGGGATTTTTAATGACCACAGAGAGTCAGGACGTCAGTTTAACGTCTCATCCAAAGGATGCTGCTCTTTGACAGTATAGTGTCCTCATCCCTACTGGGGTGTTAGGACCCACACAGACTACAGGGTGAGCACCCCCTGCTGACCTCACTAACACCTCTTCCAACAGCAACCTGGTTTTCCCAGGAGGTCTCCCATTCAGGTACTGACCAGGCTCAGCCCGGCTTAGCTTCAGTGGGAAACCAGACTTGGGCTACAGGGTGATATGGCTGCTGGCCATACCTACCAACTCAATAGCGCCATATTCACGAAAAACAAGATGTAATGTCATAAGATGCAATCCTAAAAAGGACAGAATGCTCAAGCATACCTGTTTTTTCTCGTCATAGGAGCAACATTGCTCATTACAGTTTAATACAGGCCTCGGAAATGCTGTCTCCTTGCAGAGGAATTCTTGGTACTGTTTTGAGTCTTTTACACATTTAATAAGTTCTTCAGGAGTTGTCAGCTGGTAGAAATGTCATCAAATGTACACACATAGAATGAGCGCATTTAGCCTAGTATGCAGCATTGTTTTGGATGTTCGGTAAGTTCCAGCACTAAATATACGTCATAAAAGATTTTTCTTTTCCGTAAAAATGACAGTGTGATTGCTTAGCGACAGGACTAAATGTATCATTAGTGCCCAAGCACCAAGGTGTGAGGACCCTCTTGGAATTCCTCCGAACAAAAATAACCAAGAGAAACAAACTACAAATGTCAACACACCCTCAGACATAACACTGATTTAATAACCTCAGACAGTATGCATTAAATTAAAATATCCCCCATCCCAAGTTCATTATGTTTTACTGGAGCAGTGCTCACTGCCAGATGTCTGTAAATGTCTAAGAATTTAGTAAATATTTAATCCATCTGTGTGAACACTAAGCGCTTTTGCAGCCATTACAGCCTGTTGGACTTTGATCACAGGTTTGAATGTGCACTGGCCACAGCTGTGAACAGCTCTGAGCGATATTTGTAAAGACAAGTAAACATCAGCAACATCCAAGCTCTGAGTGTTTATTGAGTAGAGCTAGTACAGTGTAGAAGTACAGGACATCTAATTTTGTATTACCTCTAAAGACATGTATAGGTATTTCCAGATAAGACATTATATTACAAATCATAAATTACACACACCCATATCAAAAACGTAAATTTTGAAGCTGTTATATTTATTAAGAAAATGTATATAAGTAATCAGATAAGAACGTTTGAGGTGTGAGTGTGTGCAGTTTATGTTGTAGAGCAAAACGTTGAAGTATCGTCAAGTTATGTTTACCACAGACCTTATTTCACTCATATTTTGAAATCCCCCATTATAAAAACCCATAGGAAAATCTTGAGGAAAGCAGTGGCGATTTAGCCTTCTGGGTTTTGATGTCATCTCTGCAGCACTTTATTAGTGTGGGATGAGCATGTGTTCTCATAAATGAAGCTCACCAGCTGGACTGTTCCTTACAGATGAAGAACAGAAAGTGAAACCATTTCTTGTATTCTGAAAATACAGCACTGTGCTTCTCAGCAGAGGTCAGTGGGGGTAAATCCTGTCCACAGGGCATTAACAGAACAGAACATTTGTTCATGAGTGTGGGCAGCAGGGATCAGGGCCATAAAAATGTCAGGATATGGCATGGACAACACTGACGAGCAGTACATTCAAGCACACACACACACACACACACACACACACATACACATAATACACAGGCAAACACACAATTTTGTCATTTTAGTTATCTTCCTTCTGAAGATGGGTGGGTGAAGGGTTGAGAGAGTGTGTACATGAAAACAAAATGGTTCCAAAGATATGGGGTCAGCTGAATGTTCCAGTATGTAACCAGAGGTGGGTAGTAAAAGTACAAGTACTTATAGAAATATTTACTCAAAGTAAAAGTAATATTATTAATAGATACTTGAGTAAGAGTAAAAAAAGTATCCAACGAAAAAAACGACTCAAGTAGATAGTTACTAGTTACTTCGGATTATATAGCCTATGCGATATTCCCCCAGCATTAGCACTGGAACCGTTTCACCGTTTGTATCACTCTGCTTGTGGTGACTGTCATTTTCACAGTGTTTAAACCTGGGTTATCATAGTTATAAACCCTGCTTTGAACCCCAGGTAGCGAAACGTTTCACTTAAAATTTAGAAATTATCTAACCATGATTGTTGACACCACAAATATGCAAAAAAGAACAGGTTTGGGGATGTACACGTCTGATTATGAATACCCAGTCTTCATTGTTAACCCTGGGTAAAGTATGAGCAGCGTGAAACATGAAATAGAGGTGGACGATATGGCAAAAATATCATATATTTTTTCAGGCAGCATCATGATCCATGATATTATCATGATTCTTTTTATGTTGGTTTTTAAGACTATTTTGCAAGTGACTGAGCAGCATGGCCAAACTAATTTCCCTATTTAATAATAAAGCCAAATGTACTTTCACTTAGTTACACTGGGCGACGTTCCTGACGTTACTTTATTTGGTAATGCAATGTTAAGAAATGAGTAGTCTTTTCCAAACGTATTATGTCCTTTAACATGAGCGATGTCCCATTGGCAAATTAATCACACTTTTGAGTTGATTTTTTTTTTCCAATGTTAATCAGTTTGTGACTTCTTCACTTCACTGCCCACACTGAATTGTCTGAAGCTAATAAAATCGGCCCAATTGTTTAATGCGAATATGGTTACGACAATTATGAACTTAATCGCATTAGTTTGGTCAAAGTATTGCGTTTACATGAGGTGAAGTTTAAATCACAATATTGCCAAAATCCCATTATAATGTCATTATGAGGGTGCATGTAAATGCACTCATTGAATCATTTTCCTGTTATCACTGTAAAGCTGCTTTGAAACAATCTGTACTGTATAAAGCGCTATATAAATAAAGGTGACTTGACTTGACATTGGCTGAATATGAACCTACAATCTACTGAAAACAAATGTACACATGCATCCTATTGTTTGTCTTCAGTGATAATTAAGATCTTTATTAGTTGAACACCTGCATGTGCAGCCTGAATGATTCTATACTATAGATAACTAAAAGATTATTAAAGGTGTCATGAACTGGCTTTTTTTTTCTTTTTTTTTTTTACTGTTGTCTGGGGTCAACTTCGTGTAGTTTTTACATTCAAAAACTTCATAATGAATCAGTAATAGGCTATTTTCTACACTGGTTTTGAGGCTCTCTCCTGAAAGCTCAGTTTTGATGGGTGTGCCGCACTGTAGACTTGGAAGTAAACGCCCACGGCTAGGATTGGATAAGATTTGCATATTTAATAAGCTTCAGCTCCCCTGTCAGTTCACATGAGGGAGGCATTGTTTTGAAAGCGGCAACCAGAATGATTCTCTCACAGGGCTCGCAAAACATCTTTATCAAACAAACAATGATTTATCTCTCATCCACTCACGATTGATTGGAATATAATTTTTTTTATTACTTGGCCCACCCAATCGGTGGATATAAGTGCAAACCGTGCGCACACACACGTGCGCGCGCCCCTTCAAATATCAAGTCAAGAGAGTGAACAACGCAGATCAAGAAAGGAATATTATCTCACTATTTAAGATTCACCGGCCTGCCGACAGGCTTACTATTTGGAAGCCCGTCTGGAAAACACATAGCCCCGGGATGTTGGGCTTTGCGAGCCCTGGCCCATAACATTACAAGTCTGAGTCTGATCCCGAATTGTAATGAACCAACAAATAAAGGATTCTCCAGCCTGTGACAGCGTGCTAAGGTATGTTCAGTTAGACACGTACACATAATCAAAACGATCTGTAACAATGCAATACTATCACATATATAAAAAAAACATGTTTTACTCACATAAGTGTGTTGCACCATTCCTGTCGGATCCAATATAGAAGGCACAGCATTGTGTTTTAATCTCAATATGTCTGCAAATCCAGTCTCGACCGGTGTTTTATTTACAAACGATTCCGCAGTGAAATGAAGCAAACAAACGTCCACTCATTCCTAATATTAGAATCCAAAGGAAGCTTATGCAGCGACTGTGTACCCACGCAACCAGGCACAGCATAATATCTTGCTATCTTCGGCATGTTTATTGCTCGATAGCTCCATGAGTCGGTGGGCGGGGCTACAGAAGCAGGCGTACATATTTATCTGTTGAGGTGGCGTTTCCCCGTTCTATTACATCATTGATCAATATATATTTGAGAGCTCTCATTTTCTGGGCCTGGTGTCAATAAAAGCTTTTCTTTGACTAACAAGGAAGTTTTCAGCTCTGAAACCTACAGGATATTCTTATATCACAATGAACTTTTATATATCAAAGGCTCAAGGGATGAATTTATCACTCCTTTAAACACAAAGTACACAAAACCACTTTGTTTACAGAGTATGAAATTAACATCTGACTACCTGTTGTGAGTATTGCACAGTGAAGGGCGACCTGTTTGTCTTGATAAGAAATGCCGTTGCTTAGACACAGTTCCATGCTCTTACAGATCGAATATACACGTGATTACATTTTGAATAACAGATAAAGGCTACTGTACGTTCAAATGTTCAACAGCAGTCGTGAGCGAGATCACTTCTCACAGCGTGCATTTAAAGGGTTTTCACTCTTTTTTTACTGTGTCAGCAGTATGAAAACAGTTTGCAAGAACTTTTTCGTATGTGAGCACTGCAAATGTTCTCAGACCATCAGGAGGTGCTCCGAGTTTACTTAGCTCTATGTCCACAAAGCGATTCCCTATTATATGCATTGTGTACGCAAAACAGTGCAGGTTCACCTTATTTTGATATATTCTAAATGTAGCAGTATATGTTACTATGTTGCAAAGATGTGATTAGTACTGTATGGTATCTATCTATCTAAAAATGATGTTATGGTATAGTATTTTTTACTGTCAGATTATCTACTAGCAAATACCCAGATGGCTTTTTAATTTGTTTGTGTCAAAAAAGTAAGGCGATATTTGATACACCATCTCATGCGTGGACAGAAAATATATTGTAATCCATGCTTCACTGAGCATATTTACATGCACATAACTATGCTGGTAACTCACAAAAATCAGCTTATTGAATTAACCCAAATTAACTTTTTAATAAACTCAATTCAATCTATTTTGTTACCATAAAAGTTAAAAGAGGTCATGACATGGATTTTTATTTTTATTTTATTTATTGTATTATGTTAAACTGTTTAATACATAGTCAGCTGCTTCATCTTTTAACAAAAGTTTCTTTGTGAACTCTCAATTATACTGTGCGTCGCTGACAAAACAAAATGCTCCGAACAAACATTTAATGCTTCAGCGCAATCTTGGACACCATAAAAATAAACCATCAACATATTTCTGAAGCGTCTGCATATAACAGACGCAAACAAGCTGTTTAAATGCATTTTCTGAACCAGAAACATCCTACAACCTAATGTTCAGTGTTTCTCTGTATCAATATTTCTTATATGGTGCCCAAGTCATCCGATCACATGACATTTGAGCTATAATGACATTAGTCAAGTCACCTTTATTTATATAGCGCTTTTTACAATGCTGATTGTTTCAAAGCAGCTTCACAGTGTTAAGCAGGAAAATATTGCAACAGAATTTGATTCGTCTGTACAGCCGCTCTGGAGAAAACGGTGATGTTAGACAGTAGTTGGCCACTATGCCTTTAAACTAAACTAAACTAAACATGCTACATACCAAAATGGCCAGGAGGAAAAGTACCAAGAACTCCATGAGATGCACTTAGAGCAAAATCTCTGCAAAGTAATGGTTAAAAGTTTCAGCTTCCTTTATTACCTGAAGCATTAGGTGCACACAGTGGAATTTCGCTTGGTGGACTGAATTCAAAAAAGGTCTATAAAAGGTCTATTAAAAGGTCTCTCAAAATTACAAGCAGGTGTCGGAAATGATTAATATCCACATGTTGTGCTGATCATGGCTCGTAAAATCGCTAGCCCGACCTCCCGGGGCTATTGTATCTTCCAGTCAGGCTACCCAAAATGTATCACCGCCCTTTTAACATTTTTAATGTTAAATACAAGTGAAGAATAATGGTTGGATGCCACAAACATTTTTTGCGGATTAAAGTGGAATTTTTACACAGTCCCTTGTGTACGGTAGGCATATGAGAGGCAACAGAACATCTTAGTTTGAAGCATAATTCTACAGCTACACCAAAAGATGATTGTATGATTGTTTTAGAGCAGCCTAAATGTTTCATTCTAGTTGGATGGTTATATACTGGTAAACCTATTTGTGCTAATGTTATCTTTGTAAGACTGTAGCTTCCATAGAATTCCAAAGCAAATTCCAAACAAAATTAAATTAACTTCACCACACAGATTTAACTAAATCCTCCGACTCTCTGTTCTTTGTGATAATCACGTTGTTTCATAATACTATGATTTCCCCCTCTCTAAATAATCAAGTTTATTCACTCAATATACTTTATTCTCAAAATATTACGATTTCAATCCCGTATTGCTAAGACTTTATTCTCGTAATTTTGACTTTATTCTCAAAATATTATGTCTTTAATCTTGAATTGCTACGACTTCATACTAAGTAAATTTGACTTTATTCTCAAAATATTACGTATTTTATCTCAAATTGCTACGACTTCATTCTCGTAATCTTAGATTTATTTATTTTTTACATTGCGGTTCAGGTCTTCTGTAGAAAATTGACCAGACAGTGGCACTAAAATAAGTAATTTTTGCTATAATAAGCAACTTTTGCTATAAAATTTTTGTTGAAGTTTTTAAAGTTTAAATGGATAGTTCACCCAAAAATGAAAATTCTTTCATCATTTACTCACTCTCATGTTTTTTCAAAACATGTATGAATTTCTTCTGCTAAACACAAAAGAAGATATTTTGAAGAATATGGGTAACCAAACAGTAAATGATGACGGAATTTTCCTTTTGGGTGAACTATATCTTTAACAAGACCCACTTGCTGTCAGAATATGCAAAATGTAAACACTCGCAGGACTTTCTAACATTTACAGATAAGGATATAACCATAAAATATAAGTTATGCAATGAGGAAAATGTGTCAGAGGCATTAAACAGCACACATATCTGTCAAAGCATGACAAGACAAGAAGTGGTAAATGCTTATGATTTAGTTTGAAGCGCTTATAAATACAAAGTATATAATATAATAAACATAAATATAAAGCATTCTCATGTTTCCACATTCCACAACTATATTTTTTATTTGTTATCTTTCTTATATAGTATTTGTCCTATTGTTTGTAATTTGCATATTTGTTCTTGTTTGTAATATCAAAGACAAAATAGATAAAATAACAAAAATAACTATATTGAAATATATGTTGTAATAGTGAAATAAATTATCATAAAATAAGGTTTTCATCACATAGCCCTCCATTACTCTCCAATATACTTCTCCATGGTCCTATCAGCACCATATCAACAAACTGTCAGAGCTAGCAGAGATGTCTATCAGCAAACTTATCTGAATTTATCTAAGAGACAGCTCTTACTTTTGCTGGCCTCACAGACATCAACGATATTGGAGAAGAGATGGTGATGTTCTGTTTTGTTAATGGTTTCGCTGAGCTCGTTTGAGTTCTTGAAGAGGCGAACAAGGATCTCCAGACTGTGTAAGTAACTGTACTCTGATGAGATGACCTCAAATATGGCCTAAGGGAGAGAAACCTTTTTTAGACCTTGAATTTCACCTGTCTAGTTTCAATTACTACAGATATCATGCTCATATCTCTGAGGATCTTTCCAAGCTGACAAAAAGCAGGATAATAAAAGGTGACAGTTGACCCGGAGCTGAAAGGAAATGATTAAAATACCAAACATACCTGACAAATCTAAAAGGCACTGAGAGTTTAAGTACAGATCTGTTGCACTGTACTTGGCTTAAGCTCCTCTGCTGAAATGCTCAGTGAACATTTCTTCTGACAAACATTTAACAAAAATACATAAAAAAATTATTATTGTGAAATATAATTATAATTTAAAATAGCTATTTTCTAATTTAATATATTTTCAAATGCAATTTATTCCTGAAATAAAGAGAAAGTTCTATAAAAGAAAACTTTACGTGTAAAAGCCTTCACTGTCACTTTTGATCAAATTATTGCAGCCATGCTGAACAAAGGTTTTACTTTCTTTAAAAATATAATAAAATTTGACTGACCCCAAACTTTTTATTGTCTCTTTTTGTCCAAGTTCCTTTATGATTGTCCTTTTTCAGACAAATGTCTTTGGAACAAATACTGAATTTAATGCAAAACCAAGAGAAAAGGTTCAGGATATCCCTATGCAAGGCCATATTTCAATGGTTTATTTCAAAATGGCTCCACAGTGACAGACTCCACAGATGCAGCAGTATTTAAACTGAAATAATCTGTAATTTAAAACTTTTTGATATGAGCAAGACTAAAAAAGAGAGAATGAGAAAGGCTGACGTGGAACTTTACCTCTTGTCTCTTTCGTTCTTCTTGACTTAACATCTCACACTTTCCACTTTTTTTAACCTGGAATAGAGAGTTGAGGATAAGTATCTGACTTAGAAATGAAAATTTATTATACATAAAAGACACTTTAATGCAGAATGCATTACACTAAGTATGAGATGTTAGGTTCATCATCTTCAGCGAGTTAGGGCAGATTGTTTTCTTACACCTGAGTTTACATCAGGTGTCCTCAAAGAGCAGACCACGGTACGGTTCCCAGGATTGGTTCCAACTGGACCGCAAGACATAATGACAACGGTAGCACCATTTGCCATTTCTACAGTTTAAAGTAAGCAGCGTGTCAAAACAACAGAGCAGTACACACCACAAGTGCTCATGGTCGTTTAATGATGTTTCCAGCGCTATATGCTCTAATATTTTTATCTGGAGCCAAATGTACTTCATTCAGTTGCGCATTACTACTCTCTCCCACTTAAGATGCTAAAGTACCACATTGAGAGCTGCAGATGATGTTGTTATTTTAACAACAATAGCAAAAACACAATGAACAGCAAAATAGATTGATACTTTTGCTAAAACACAGCAGAAAATGAGAATCCATCATATACAATTATTTTTATCTGTCACACATTACAGTCATGTGAAAAAGAAAGTACCCCTCTTTGAAATCTATGGTTCCCTTTCAGTCGGTCACGTTCGACGCACGAGGGTAGCCCTGGCCCAGAGCTCCTCCGAAAATCACCGCCCGTTCCATTGGCTGGCGATGTCCACTCTGGTGGTCCGGGAACGGCATCTCTGGCTCAATCTGGCCAACATGAGGGAGACTGATAAATATCTCCCCGGCCGGGTTGTTCGGCGACGCGGTCGAGAGCTTTGCGCAGCAGTTCTCGGCCCCCCAAAAGCAGACGGAGGCCATCAAGCACATCCTGCCCCGGCAGCCAGTTGCTGCCTCCACCCTGCCGGCCGCAGCACCTCCGCCCGCTCGTGCCGAGGACGTCCACCCGCAGGCTGCCCCCGCTCGCGCTCCAGCCCAGCAGCAGCCTCCACCCAGGCATCAGCGTGGAGCCAGCCGTGGGAAGGACGTCCAACCCGCTCAGGCCGCTGCCAAGCCAGGTGGCAAGCGCCATTGTAAGAGACCCTGAGATGGGCCACCCAGAGATGGAGGAAACTGCTCTTCAGTAGATGGCTGCAGCACCACTCCCTCCCCCGGAGGAGAATTCTTTGTCATTCTGTTTATGTTCTGCCGTTGGCCCTAGTGCCAGCAGAACCTAAATTATCAATAAAAGAGCAGTTTCCAAAATCTCTGGGTGCCAAGAGAGCGCGCTTGGCAGTGTTCGACGTTCCCATGCCTTGTCACCCTCAGGCGCCTCTCCAATCTCCATTGTGTTTGGCATTCACTTCACCTCCGTGTCGAAGATCCAGGCGGAGATCGCAGTCCTCCTGGCGAAGGATGCGATAGAGCCGGTCCCTCCAGCCAATATGAAGACCAGCTTCTACAGCCCGTACTTCATTGTGCCCATGAAAGGAGGCGGGTTACGACCGATCTTAGATCTGCGATTTCTGAACCGGTCCCTTCACAGGCTGCCGTTCAGAATGCTAACACAGAAACGCATCTTCAGGTGAGTCCGTCCACAGGATTGTTTTGCAGCGATCGATCTGAAGGATGTGTACTTTCATGTCTCAATTCTCCTTTGACACAGACCATTCCTACTCTTTGCATTCGATGGACGAGTATATCAGCCCAAAGTCTTACCCTTTGGGCTGGCCCTGTCGCCCGTGTCTTCACGAATGTCGCGGAGGCGGCCATTGCTCCCATGAGAGAGCGTGGTGTTCACATCCTCAACTACCTCGACGACTGGCTGATCCTTGCCCAGTCCCGAGAGCAGCTGTGCGAGCACAGGGACATGGTGCTCAGTCACCTTTGCCAGTTGGGGCTTCGGGTCAACTGGGAGAAGAGCAAACTCTATCCCACGCAGAAGATCTCTTTTCTCGGGATGGAGATAGATTCGGTCGCCTGACAGCGCGCCTCACCGAGGAGTCAGTGAGAGTCCAGTCAGTGTTGAACTGCGTAAATTCGTTCAAACGCAGGATAGCGGTAGCCGCAGTAACGCCGTTGGGATTGCTTCATATGAAGCAATTGTGGAACAGCAGCAGTGACTCTCCCTGCGTGAATTTCCCCGCCCGAAACAGACTGCTCTCACGGGGCACTGGAAGTGGTAGTAACTGTGGCGTGTTCCAAAGGGATCCCAATTCGTCGGTCACGTTCGACGACTGAAAGGGAATGTTTCGGTTACGTATGGTAAATGCAAATCTCACACGCCAATTCTCATTGGCCTGTTCTCTATATCTCGAAGCTGATAGGGGCTCCCTGAAGTGATCCCAATTCGTCGGTGACGTCCGACGTACATCTCCTTTCCCTCCTTCAGGGAACGAGGGTTACCATACGTAACCGAGACGTTTTACATGTCAGGACTAGGGATGCTGATAATTAACCTAACTCACAGTAAGAATTTTGACCGATTAATACTATCGGTTAAACCGTTTAAAGTAATTATTCAAATAATATTCAAAGATATTTTGAAAAAATGCATAGTTAAAAATTACGCTACACAAATAATGATGCTACAAAAAAGAACAAAAAAACAGACAAGTCACATAAAAGTCACATTTTATTACATTAATTTTTACTACAGGGCTGCTGAATGCTTGAGAATGATTGTATATTATTGTATACTGTTGAATGCTTGAATCTGATTGATATATATATTAGGGTGTAACGGTACACAAAACTGAAGGTATATATATATATATATATATATATATATATATATATATATATATATATATATATATATACACACACTATATAGCCCAAAGTATTGGGACACCCCTCCAAATCATTGAATTCAGGTGTTTCAATCACTTCCATGGTCAAAGTTGTATAAAATCAAGCACCTAGGCATGAAGACTGCTTCTACAAACATTTGTGAAAGAAAGGGTCGCGCTCTCAGGAGATCAGTGAACTCAAGCATGGTACTGTGATAGGTTGCCACCTGTGCAATAAGTCCATTTGTGAATTTTCCTCATTACTAAATATATTATAACTAAGTGGAAATAATTGGGAACAACAGCAACTCAGCCACAAATTGGTAAGCCACGTAAAATCACAGAGCGGTGTCAGTGCATGCTGAGGCGCACAGTGCGCAGAAGTCGCCAACTTTCTGCAGAGTCAATAGCTACAGAGTTCCAAACTTTGTGTGGCAGATTCAGATTAGCTCAAGAACAGTGTGTAGAGAACTGGGTGTAGAGAATGAGTTTCCATGGCCGAGCAGCTGCTTCCAAGCCTTATATCACCAAGTGCAATGCAAAGTGTCAGATGCAGTGGTGTACAGCACGTCGCCACTGGACTCTAAAGCAGTGAAGACGTGTTCTCTAGAGTGACGAATCACACTTCTCTGTCTGGCAATCCGATGGATGAGTCTGTGTTTTGGCGGTTGCAAGGAGAACGATACTTGCCTGACAGCATTGTGCCAAGTGTAAAATTTATGGAGTGTGGTTGTTTTTCAGGGTATGGGCTTGGCCCATTAGTTCCAGTGAAAGGAACTCTTAATGCTTCAGCATACCAAGACTTTTTGGACAATTTCATGCTCCTAACTTTGTGGGATGGCCCCTTCCTGTTCCAACATGACTGCGCACCAGTGCACAAAGCAAGGTCCATAAAGACCAAGGTCCAAAAGTTGAAGCTGTTTTAGCTGTAAAGGGTGGGCCAACTGGGATTAAGAATGGGATGTCATTAAAGTTCATGTGCATGTAAAGGCAGGTTTTCCAAAACTTTTGTCAATATATTGTAGCTATGTCTCAAATGGTAGATCCCTAACCTGGAGCCCTAAAACTGCTCAGTGTTAAAGCACTAAGTATTTATAGACATAACAGTAAGACTTTCTGTAAAGCTGCTTTGAAACTACGTGCATTGTGAAGAGCACTATACAAAAGAAAATTGACTTGGTTTGATGTTTATCTTTGCATATGAAGTCCTTTTTCTCACAACTTATTAATACCTGAGCATGTATTACACTGCTCTGTTCTGCCTGAAGATTTATTTATAAAAAGTAACTTTAGCTATTCAATAAAACATTAGCGAATTGATCATAACAGAAATCACTATGGTTAGCACTTAATATTCTTTAGTACGGACACAGGTAAATAGCCAAACAGCGTTATGTCATACATAATGTGCATGCTCATGCCTGAAGTGTCTGCGCCAATAAGCTCTGCTGTATTATAAACCAATAATAAAACAATAAAAATTGTGTATAGGCAGAGCGACACATGTTGCCCCGCCTCATAGTCCAGGCAACTTTTTAATTTTTACCCAGGTCAGAAAAACAAGGTAATAAATGCACAGTATCTTACAGGCCAAAGAAATGTAAATCCATGCAAAACCTTCTAGGGTCCTCTTGCAAAGAAAACACCCATAACTGGAATCAAATCTACACTAACAGAAAAAAATCAGGCTAAGGAGTCACAGGGCTCAAGACTAACATTTGAGTGCAGTGGCACCGGTGACAAAAAAAAAAAAAAGACGAACGACACAACTCCACTTCCTTCCACTGAAGAAAAGTGAAGCCAAAATATCCCAGAAACAGTTGTTGCTGATTACGTGATTGGGAGCCCGAGTCTGTGCAGTAGCGATCCTGAGGTTGATTCTCCCAGTCCTGCGGAATCAATGGCAAGCACAGTTGTCAACTATCGTGTTACACCCTGTTTTTATAACATCAAATAACTAACTAAAACCAAACTTATGGGAAAAGGTCATGTCCATGTGATAAAAACTACCTAAAATAACAGAAACCATTTTTTACATTCTAACCAGTTTTCTTGTGTCCCATTCGATTACATGGAGAGGACAGGGTTTATGACCCTATACTGCAGCCAGACACCAGGGGGCGAAAATACTGTGAAAAATACAACTTGCAAAAATTTGGAATAATGATTATCTCTTAGTTAACTGGATCAATGTTAAAGCATTAAGGCTTTATAGACATAACAGTAAGACTTTCTGTAAAGCTGCTTTGAAACTATGTGCATTGTGAAAAGTACTATACAAAAGAAAATTTACTTGGCTTGATATAGGCCTATGTTTATCAATAAAACATGAAAAACATGAAAAATAAAAACATGAAAAAGTTGACAACTAGTGAAATGCTAGTTGACAAGCAAGTTGGTTTGAAGTTGAAGTCGAAGTGCACTGTTGCGATACAGAAATTGGCGCATGTGCACAGTGAAGCGTGTAAGTGGAGCAATTTTGAACATCGTTGAGACAGACCATCAACATGTTTCTTCTCAACACTATAGCCTTTTGGTAAAAGGCTGAAAAAGAAAGAAGGGCATATGAGATTAGAACAACACCAGGGTGAGTAAATAACTTAATTTTGACTGATTAATACTATTGATTGAATGGTTTAAAAAGTAATTTAAGTCATTGAAATGTTTACAAACATAAACATTATAAACATATAATATAATATGTTTATATTAGCTATATAGGCTATTTTAGTTCCCCTCACTCCACAACAAATTCTTTAAATTTAACGGTATTCACAACAGGATATGAATGAAAATCAAAACAAACATAGAGCCAAAACAAATTAATTTAAAGCAAACCTGAAACAAAACTGACATAGCCTACTTCTCCTATTTAGTATGAATCAAAATCTTCCCATATTCGCAAAAATATTCAGTTGCTAAACTATTATTTATTATGTAAACTGGGCTTTGTACTTCACTCGCATAAAAACGGCTTAGCATAACACCACAGGGCATGCTGAACGGCACAGATTGTACTAAGTATTATTTAAATTGAGCATTGTAACTTTTAATATGTTTGGCTAATTTTAATAATGAACAGGCTGCGATGTCAGCAATGCTAGAAACTGATATGTTGTGGGTGTACAGGTGTGAGGTGTGAGGTGTCTGAGCAATCACTTTTTCCTTATAACAGTGGAAACAACTTAAAAACATTTACTTGTACACTTGCAATAAAAACAAAACATTGTTCTTTTGTAAAATAAAGAAAACAAACAGGATTCTGCCGTTTGGGTTTCCTTTCTGTGAACTTGTTTGTGGAGAATGTCACAAAAAGAAACTGAAACTCATATACTACTTGTCACACAGTTTTTCTTTCATTTTATTAATCTGTTAATCTGTTAAGTGAAATATATATTTAGCATATTTATTCCTTTTATATGTATGATTTTAGTGATGCACCAACACCTCTTTTTCCAGAACGAAGTTCGATCCCAATACTTTCATTTTTGTTACATGCCGATACTGAGTACCAATACCTGTATATTGCATTTGTAATTTTTTTAAATGTTGGGTAGAGAAACCACAAAATATTAAATCGGAGCACAGACCAGCAGCAGGAGTCAGAACTCATTAATTCACAAGAGTGAGGAGCTGACTGACAAGATGAGTATGAATGTAAAAGCGCCTATTTAGGGTGAGATTGTACTGTTTTGTTGTTGTGTTTTTCATTAAGAATTGGAGCTAATTTAAAAAGCAAAAGTAAAATGTGCATGGCTGAACGGGCATTCATAGCGTTTTCAGTTCATTTCTATGGAAGCTCAACTTTGCTCCGCACCATTATGAAAGCCCGTGCGGACATGCACATTTTACTTTTGGTTTCAAATTAGTGATTTAAAAGCCCCCACCGATACCGGTATTACCGGTGTTGTCACACGACAATTAAAGGGGTCATGAATTGAGAAATTAGCTTTCCCTTGACCTTTTGATATATAAAAGGTCATGGTAATATAAGAATATCCTGTAAGTTTCAGAGCTGAAAACATCCTTGTTAGTCAAAGAAAAGCTTTTATTGACACCAGGCCCAGCAAATGATTGATCTCAGAATATGCCAGGCTGTGACGGCAGAGTGTGGTGAAACACCACCTCAACATAAGTTGAGCAACGCCTGATTCTGTAGCCCCGCCCACCGACTCGTGCCACTGACATGACACAGGCCTACGTGGATCTAATCCAGATCCAACTTCTAAGCAATAAACATGCCACATAAGCTTCATTCGATTCCAATATTATGAATGCATGGATGAAGTTTTTTTTTTTAATGAAGATCCAGCTCATGTGGGGAAGACATTGTGTGTTTGTTCCTTCATTTCTGATCACGGATTCGTTTGTAAACAAGAGACTGGATTTGCAGACAGGATGAGATTACATGAATGAATGAACTGCAACTGAGACACCTGACGTGGGTGTTTACTTCCAAGTCTTCAGTGCGGCACGCCCATAAAATCAGAGCGTGCAGGAGAGAGCCTCAAAACCAGGATAGAAATAACCTATTACTTATTCATTATGATGTGTTTGAATGTAAAAACCACGCCAAACATCATAATTTGACCTCAGACAACAGTATAAAAATAAAAAAGCCAGTTCATGACACCTCACGGTCACATCCCTAGTAGGAGCTTCTGTTACTTTAACTGTTCATTCTATTGCTCTATCATATTTTATATTTAATTTAATAGCACAGTGAACATTTAAAGCTGCTCCAAAAGGGCTCAGTGCTAAGGAAAATTCTAAGTTTTGTTGGGCCAGTGGTTAGAACTTTTAGATGCCAGTGAAACATTACCATTTTCAGGTATAGAAATTTAATAAAGTAATCAAAATGTAAAATAACATTGTCTTCACTGTATAAATTAAATTAATCCTTACCAGCGCTCAAAAATGCTCACGCCACCCTATTTTGGGTACAAATATTTTTTAAAATTTAAGTACAAATATGATAATCCATATATTTTTCTCTACTTAATAAGTGTTAAGTGTCTGCTTTCTAATTAATTATTGTTACAGGCTGTCTGCATGTTTCCCATGAAATAAAGTAAAATTATTATTTTAATTACTATATTATTATAATATTCTTAAATACTGCATTTTTATTTTTAATAATGAAAGTGTTATCACTATAGTAATAATTCTTAATTTTTATATTTTATTTAGTACTACTACTACTACTAATAATAATAATAATAATCATTATGGGGTTAAATTGAGTTGCCCTACAAGTAGGCACAACAAACCTGGTGTTCTTTATCCTTTTTGTGAATGTTAAATTGTAAATCGCAATTTTAACCAGAACGATTGAAATTTGATTTTTCCCCAAATCATGCAGCCCTAGTTACTCCTGACATCAGCATGTTGTTTTGTTGTTTTTTACAGGGACCAGATGCCACTGATGAGTCAGCTGACTCAAACTTTCACATAAGTCTCTTCAAACTGTTCTCTGATGACAGGGTAAATGTGAAACACATCAATATTCATGATGATTTTAGCCTCCCAAGATACAGCCTTTGTGACACAAAACATGTCTTACAAATTTTAAATCAATTCATTGTTTTATGTGAATTAGTGGGCGGGATGATTTTCACAAGCAAAAATCTAGGCTACAAGATCCAGTTCTCAAAAGTCTTGTGAACAAATATTCAGTATGAGTTTTATGGCCTTATTTCAGTGACTTAAATATTTTTTTTTACAAACCATGCATAAGCGTCATATTTTCAAAACTACAAACTTTTACATACATGCTGCTCACATATTATTGTAGCTTGCCTCTCACATTTATTGAGTTTGTGCTGAATACAGTGCAGTCAGACTTTTGCCATGAAAATGTTATAAGTAACAGAAATTTCACAAATGTCAGGTCATGTCAAAAACCTCCAGGGCCCAGAAAACACCTCAGACCCCCGAGGGTTAAGATGAGAACTGGCCAACCTTTGATGCTTTCTGGCTGCTCTCAGCATTTTCTCTAGTCCGCTGTTAGCTGCACAAGCATGAAGCTCAATTTAATGTTTCTCATATGCAACAGAAATGGCAGCGCTTATCAGTTATGGCACCAGTGTGACCTCTAACTAAATTCAGTCGCACCGGCAGGGAAAAAAGGTTGCAAAATGCAACCATTTAGTCGCAGTCTGGAGCCCTGACTCAGGTCCTGAAACTGGCTCAAACGACCAAAGGCCACCTGCAATACAAGCCAGCAAGAAAGAAAAAAAAAGAAAGAAAATAGTTTCTTCATCTATTTGATTAATTAAAATTCACCCATAGCCTTCTGCCACAGATTACAGAAATTAAAAGAAATTGTGCTTTTGTACCACAAGAAATTAAATTAATTGAGATTAGAGAGCAAACATGAAAGACAAATAGTTAACTGGGACAGTAAGAGACAGCAGTAGGAGTGGTGAAATGTCTGATAACAACTCCACCCAGACAACTCTATTCCAGATAGCTGCCAGGGTCACTACAAATGTTGATGTGACATAACATGACCTCAAAATGTGTACCTTCCTGCCTCTACACACCTCTCCCTCTTGCTGGAAAGAATTTAAAGATTTCTTAGAAATCAAGTAAAACGAAATTAAAAGCAGCACCTAACTGGGGTTTTGTCACCATTTTTTCCAGGGAATATTGGTGGCTGACAGTGGCAGAGAAGCCTCATAACTACATCATTTATGATCGAATTTCATAATACCAAACCATCGTAACTCTTTAAACACTCGACTTACAGACACTAGGCCCTTATTCTGCAGATTTTAAGGCAGAAGTACATCATCAAATGACTAAAAGTCTCTCTACAGATATTAGTATTGACTCTGGTATATCCAAATATTAAATGCAACAATATCTTGACATTTTCTGAAGAAAATATGAGTGGGGATATGAATATTAATCACTTGGCATAAACTGATTTTCTGACATCAAAATGTGAGTGCCTACACACTAGAGTTTACGTGTGCTAAAAGAATGCTGTAAATTGATATCAATGGGAATGGTAATTGATATCAAGAGTGAAAACGCAACTCTCTGCGGTCCAATTCACTTTATTTACATTTAGAACGGCTCCCCAAAACACCTCTGACAAATTCAGAAAAGGCCAATGGAATGTGGGCATGGAATTTGCATACACACTTCATTTTTGTTCTGAGGAGCAGAGACTGCATCACAACCCCTCAGTGACAGTTACAGTTCGTTCCCATACATCAGGAATGAAGGTTACACTAGTAACCCAGACGTTTACTTTCTGTTGATCACTTTTGACATTGTGTTGAAATACTGACAATAGGGTTCCTATACTGAACTATACAACTTAAACTGCATCACAAGGCATGGCGGTGCAGATAAAGGCAAGCCTCTGTGAGCTAACAGCAAGTGCAGCTTCCTGGTAGACCTCTGAATTTCTCCTCGTCCTGTCCAGGGACCAGACATGGGGCGAGATGGTGGGAGAATTGTAACATGCGGCGAGAATGGAAGCTGCCCTGGCGATTCATATACACCACTGTCGCTGTGTTGTACATCAAGACTAACACATGCTTGCACTGAATCAATGATCGAAACCCTCAGGGCTAATAGCATGGCCAAAAACTCAAAGCAGTTGGTGTGTCAGTGCAGTCGGGGCCTATCCAGGGTCCCGAGGCTGCGAGCCTGTTGCATACAGAATCCCAGCCCATTTCAAGGTGTCTGTTGTGACAACAACATGCCTGGACACTAAATAAACACTCCTGTCCATAGAAACGTAAGGTCTGACAAAGGGCTAAATAAATGGTGACAGATATGTGTGATGGCCACACGATGTGTGCGCAGCACCATCCCCATCTCTGGATTCGAGCCTCAAGCCAATGCTGAAGTGGTCTTATATGCATCAACCCCAGCGGCATGAAGCCACATGCATCAGGAACCTCTGAAAATACTTCAGTGGAACCGCTTGTTTTGTGCTTGCACGGTCTTGAGAAAGACATGCTGTCATGACGATTGAATCCAACTAAATACCGAGAGAAGAGCATCTCAGGGAGAGCTTGCTCTTTCCACAGACTGTCAAAAAAAAAAGATGGACGACACACTTTACTCTCTTCCATTGGCGTTGGCGGATCTGTGCAGTAGTGAGCGTGAAGTGGATGTCAAGGCACTACCCACACTCCCACAGAATCGGTTTGTACAGTTTACTGCAGAACAACTAATTATGTTGGTGTGAAATAAACAGTTATGGAAATCTAGAAAACGGTCAATCTCAGCTGTCAATCATGACGTACTGTGGACTACTGTTGTCATATGTCAAAATATCGATATTCGATATGTATATCGATACTGAAATATCTGAAATGATTCCAATTAGAGGTCGACCGATTCATCGGTTTTGCAGATTAATTGGCACCGATAGCTGATTGTTGGAACAATCGGTTATCTGCAAAAATCCATACCAGTAGTTTTTCCGGGTTCCATCCATTGCTGGAGCAGCTGAGAAGGGTGTGCTGTCATTACACAGTATGAGAGCTCTGAGAAGGGTCTGCTGGCATTATATAGCACAAGAGTGGCTAACTATCACTGACATTGTTTATACTGACACGTGTCAATGTCAGCGGTATGGAAGTATTTTAAAGTTTCAGATGAGGACACCAAAGTTGCAATGTGTAACATTTGTTCTACAAAAATCTCAAGAGGGGGTGCAGCTGAAAGAACATGAGGAAAGAACTTTTCGACAGCAGGTTTGATACACCACCTGAAATCACAACATCCAATTAAACACCGCAAAACAACATTGGTTAAAAGTACCCCAACTACATCACAAACACCCTCGGTGGCCACACTCTTTGAAAAGACTAAGAAATTTGCAGATGATAGTGCCAAAGCCCGTGGCATTACTGAGTGTGTATGGCAGTTACATTAAAATGTGCGTAGCACTGCACAACTGTGTTTCCTAAGGCTACATAGGCTTAAATGTTGTTTACAGTTTGAGTTTGGATTAAGTTCTATTGCTGTTTTTGCACTGTTGTTTTTCATTGTTTTGTACAGCAATTTAAAATGTAAGTAAAAATTGTTTACATGCAGCAGCAGAATAGAGAAGCACTGCCATTCTGTGATTTTTGTGTGCAGTTATTCAGATAATTGTGGATCTTTTTTTTGCACAACTGTTAAAAACAATTTTATTTGATGGAACATAAAACTTGAAGAATAATATTATTTGGTATTATTATTTATATTTATTGTTAAAAATATTTTAGGTTTTGCTATGTAACTATTAATAAAAGTTTGATTATACCAGCGGTTCCTGAACTTTTTTCCCGCGCACCTCCTTCTATGTCCCAAACCGGCTGGCGCACCCCAATCCCCACTTAAAAAAAAAAACACAGCAAAGCTTTGTTTTATCGCCATATAAAGACTCATGTTTAATCATGCGTAAATAACCAGAACATGCATGACAATAACAACATCAACAAAGTTTCAATATAATGCAACAAAGCTATGCACAAGCTTCCACTTTTAAGAGGACGAGTGACAGACACAGGCTCAGTAACAGAAAGCACAACCGCTTTCAGCTGCGTAAAAGAAACATTGCAGCAATAGGCCGCTAGGCCTATTAAATGACCGTGGAGCTAGCATCATCATCATCATCATAACACAACGGTTATGGAAATTAGAACAACAGTACATTGAATTAAATTGCAATGAAGTTACAAACGATCCACAACATTAAAGAGAATAAGTTCAAATAAATAAAATAAATAAAAACGAGGATCAATCTGAAACTTTTCAAGTGCTTTTGACTTAAATTGCCTATGTTTCGTAGGTGAGATAATTGAGATAATAACAAATTATCTGTATGGCGGTATATGGCAGTTTGTGCATATACCGCCATACAGATAATATGCCGTATGCCCTCCTGCCAAAACCAACAGTACACCACATCCTCATAAGCTCCATCTGCTCCAGCCATTTCAAAACTGCTTATACCGCTTTTTACAGTTTCCCCTCTTCCTTTCGTACACTTTGTCCTTTCTTTTTTGTGTCACTCTACATTCTTTGAGTTTCTCTGATTGTTCACTTAGATATTTTTTCTGCTTTACCTCCTACACTCTCCATTTTATTTCTTTCTCTCTTTCTAGCATTCTCTTGCTTGTTCTTTCTGCTGGTGGCTGTTGGTTTGGTTCATCATAATGATACAGTTTGCTTCTCTCTCAACCTTAGCATTAGAGCATACCTGCTTAAACATTCCCAGATATTAGTAAACAAAAACACTGGGGAACAGAACACCTAAGTGTAAAATAGCATTAAAGCCTTCCAAACCTGATTACATAATTCAATAACGTGTGACTACACTGTTCTATCCATCTACATTTCTTAAATTTTTCCATGGGGAAGAATTATCTGGTATTTGCCAAAGAACTGTAGGCTTGCCAGACCATTTCCCAATGGACAAACTTATCCCAGCCCACTCTCCTTCTGTTTCACTCTATATTTGGATAAAAACCACCTGCTTTCATTTCCCTCTCACTCGTGAAGCAAAACTGGGGCTAGGACACCCAGCAAAACAAAGTCGGATGACATTCCCTTAAGATTCAGAATTTCCAAAACGCTGCCACAGCAGTGTATTAAAGTTCATAAACAAATATCCATTTGTATAACGACTGTATATGTCCATTAGAGCTGAACGATTAATCGTATTTGCAATAATATCGCTGATATGATAAACACATTTAATTTTAACCGCAAAAGGCTGAGATTGCACTCTGGTCGTGTGGCACATAAGAGTAAAGCAGTCAGCTCTGATGAAGCACAGCCTTGGCAAAGCCACGCTTATGCAACAGGAACAGTTTATGTTTAATCTATCTAATATTTTGCTGGTCATAAGCTATACAATAGGGGTGGGAGAGATTCACTCTCTCTAACGATTCTGGGTCTATTATGAGCTTAGTTTTTTCAGGTGCGCTATGGCGCTGGCGTGTAGAAACACTGTATTCAGGTGGCTTCAATTCTCACACCAATGCACACCACTTGAACCTTACGTAAAGATAATCTTTCATAAATTTCAGAAAGGTTGAAGCTTAATTACAATCATTGCACAGATATGCGCCTATGTTATGAGAAATGCGCGCCTGATGTTACTCTTTGCAGTGCCCTGTGAGCGTGCTCAGCTGGTATTTTCCTCACAAATGCTCTAAAAGATTTTTGCTCTAAAGTTTATGTCGTTTGGAATGCAGTGGTATTATATATTAAAAATATGAAACTCACTGACAGAAGGCTTCTTTCAATTTCAAATACTGACATGCGCTTTTGTAGTCGCTTCACAAGATGCATCTGTGAGACTCAGTGTACATGGTTAAATGTACTTATGATGCGAAATTAAACACAGATAGTTATATATCAAGAGCTTAAGGATTACAGATAAGACAGACCACATCTTATAATTCAAAAGAGATCTGTTCATTAGTGTGAATGTAGATCATAATAATCAAACGGCTGTAAAGATAAATGGAAACGCTCAGATAGTCAGGCTACTATAAAACACTTCTTTTGTTTATTGCTTGTAATATGTTTTTTTGTTCCTCTTTATTATTTACTAGCTTTTATGTTTTGAAGTTATGTTAGTTTATATATTGCAAAATTCTTACCATGCAATTTGTTTTAATACTTTTAATGTATAATTATTTTTAAAAGTACTTACAATTGCATATGTAATTAAATAAAAATAAAAAAGATTTTAAGTTTTATGGAAGAAATAAAATGATAAGTAAATAAAAGATCAAAGAATAGTTTGGAATCCGATTGTGAATTGTGACGAATCAGAATCGGATCCACACTGATTATTATGGCGCACAAAAAGGTAGTTTGTCTTTGCTGAACACACAGATAAAGCTTAAAAAAATTAAATCGCAATATTGGCTTAAAAAAATGCAATTCGATTATTTTTCTGTAAATTGCCTAGCCGAATGTCCTCACAACACAAAAATATTGAAAGGTGTGTCATGTTCCCAGCCTTTACCACCCAAGTTGACTCCAGGACGCCCGGATGGGTTTAGACAACACAATGCCTTCCATCTGGCTGAGGTTGTTTGGGCTCAGTGTCCACTGTAACCTGTTTGTGCAGAGCTTTGGGTAATTTGGTACAGAACTTTTTCCTCTGAAACAACAAACATATAAACAGTAAAAAGATTCAGAAAACATCTGAAAAGATCACCTGATGGCAGTCTGAGCTAGCACACTACATATTTAACATACTATTTGGCTGAGCACTGGGTGACCAATCGGTACAGACATTTAACTATCTTCATGTTTCATCCTCTAAAAAATTATGAAGATTTGAAATGAAAGTTTCTTACTTCAACGCATTGGTCTAGAAATTATTCTCAATTAGCATATCCAAATAATTTTCAAACTGCCTGATTAGTAGATATTGATGTTTCAATACAGGGCTGCAAAAAAATTGGTCTGTGCTATTGACGAAAGTGACTTACATATATTATTACCATGGTATAAAATGTCTATCAAGAAGTAATTTATATTGTGCTGCATCTATGTAAATATATACACCATTGTACTTCAAAGTGATGGAAATGTATGAAAGAGAGAATATAAAGAGGCATATGCTGATACAAGAGTTGTATATCCCAGTAAAGGTCAGCGTGGACTGACACACTGCCATAGCACACACAGAAAGCTGCCTCTTCAGAATGCTCAAAGAATTTAAAGGCTCACAGTAAATGAGAAGAAGTAAGGATAATAAGTGAAAGAGAAAGAACCAGTGGCTGTGCAGTATAAAGGATCAGAATGCGATTGCGACCAGTTCTCTTTCAGCATCTTATTGCCTTTGTATCGGGTAATACGCATACGCAATTATGTCAAAATGCCCAAAGCACACAGCAATAGCAAAAATATAAATTAAAATAAGCAGTTTAAGACGGAATGCACGGACCCAATATAAAATGCATACATTGATACTCTTGACACTTTCAGTTGCTTACAACACATAACCAACTGTGGTTACTTATGATACTCTCCGTAGACTGGCATTTTGACTCTGCATTTGCACGCATTCATTTGCTCAAGAAAGAGAACTGAATTTGGTGTTCACGTAAGGTCCGTAAGCACATTGCAGAAAACAACGCATATCCGCTTGTGCAGTCACGACGGATCTCATTTCATCACAGATCAACTACGATCCTATACTTGATATCGTACATCCTATGATGTACTACTGCGTAATGTGCACATCGCGATAATGATGCTAAAATTATACATCGGGCAGTCCAAGGGCACCAGGAATAACCCTTCTAGAACCAGCCAGGTTCCAAGCACCATAGTCTGCAGCAGTTCGACTAAGCCACAGGTTAAGCCTCAGCTTGAGATAAGGTCCCTTCCTGGTTGAATTCTCCTATGGAGGGCTCAGAGTGCTATGAGGTCTGAAACTATACCCAGGCCGCCAGAGCTAATTTCTCTAGAACGGTGGAGAGCACCGGGAAAGGTATACAGGTGCTACGCCTGTGCTCATACATCTAGACTGGTGAGCTGTATGCATGGGTAACAAAGGAGACAGTGAAGGTCTCTGGAGACGCAAACAGATCTCACTTCCACTCTGGCCAAACTTTCTCCAGATTAAACTCCACCATCTCGGGGAGCTCTTCCTGGGCCTCAGTCCCTGCCCCGACAGGATACCCCCACACTTGGTCTCAATGGATACATAGAAAGACTGAGAGACAACAGTTTGGTTCTGGAGACCAAGGAGGACCTGATGCTAAGAACTCAGAAGTAGAGGTGGAGCGACCAGACCCTCCCACTTTATGTATGAGACCACAAAACGCATTGTCTGTTCAAATAAGAACATGATGGCCTCTAGCCCGGAGGAATTTATGAGCATGAAATACAGCCAGCATCTCCAGTGTAAATTTATGTGCCATATAGATGATGCCCTCTCCCCATACTGATTTCATCCCAGTACCAGGCTGGTGATAAGAATCAGTGCTCTTCCATATAGTCATGAACAAAGGCATCTGTGCATTACCATGATCATATCAATGGTTTCTAAAAACCTTTGTCCTAAGACTCCAATACGAGCAGGAAACAAACGTGTGCTCCATGTCGTAGAATTAATCTAAACACAGAAAGTCTTATTTTCTGGGCAAGAGGGATAGTGTCACCTTCTTGAATTGAGCTCAGCCCCAAGCACCTTTCTGTGATCAAGAACGACATCTTGATGTCGAATCACAATCTTTTGTGACTTGTTGCATTGTATTGTATAACTGGTAAAGAAGAGAAAGTACTACAACATTATAAACACTATAAACATAGCTATGGGGCTATTTTAGTTCCACTCATCACAACAAACTTTAAATTTAACAGGATTCAGAACAGAACAAGAATGAAAAATATAAGTAACTATAAACATGCCAAACAAAATCATTTTAAACAAAAACTGAAAGTAAATCAAAAGCACAGGCTCCACATATTTAATCTCATTTAAATCCAAAGGCCTATTTATATATATTTGGATGCTAAACTGATATTTATTATAGGCTTGTACTTCACTTCTACGCCCAACATCAACAGAAAATCACCCTCTTCACATGCTGAAAATGTGCTTGAAACACCCCAGTGGAGGCATGCTGTCGCACTGAAATGGCACACACACTATGGCCCCATTGCCAAGAGGGACTGCACTCCAACGCCCGGCCCTGCTTAGGGTCCACCAAAGAGTGCACTGCACACTTTTGAATCCCAGTGTTCAAACTGAACGTGATTCTGCAGAATTTTTCTAACATATCACAGAGATATATTTGCAGAAGCTCTATGCTTATATAATTCACTAGGGGATCAGCCCTTGGCGAATGAACTCAGAATGTGCAACGAGCCTAAGTCTCCAAAGTGGCTGGACCGACAGGGAATGACCAAACACGATTTTCTAAAGGTGAACCCCTGTGGCTGCAGCGACTTCCAGGGGACACTGTGATGTGGTGGTGTCAAACATCATTTCTGGAGGCCTGGAGGTGTACGCTGCCGCCTCCCTCAAGTTTGGAATTCTAGCAACTGCCTCCTCAGAACATGCAGGTGTATATAGTACCAGGGTCTTCTTCTTTCTGTTTGTGGACAAGGATGTAATTATTTAAAGGTGAATGACTCAAATTTCTTACAAAATTGGACTTGATAGCTCAAATTCATATACTTTTTATGTTTAATGTTGCAATCAGAGAGATTTGTTTGAGGTTATATGCATTTGCTCAATAAATCATTACTCTTTGTTATTTGTTTAAACCAAAAAAATATAATGCAGCTTGAATATATTATTAGGGTATAGTGTGTCACTGCCTTAATATACAGCTCCCTTTACACGTATACAATTCTAATATGCTGGGTTGTGATGCTACCAGTAAATTGGTAAACACTACTAAGAGGAACAAATGTATAAGATTACCTGTGTTGAGTATGTACATGTGGGAATATCAAATTTGCATTTGGGTAATAGACAAGAGTGTGTGATAATGTACACACAGGACCAAGAAGTATATTGAATTTGGGGCATTTTTGGTCTTTACTTGGTTTTCTGTTTAATTTTTCTACAAGAAACAACAGCAGCTCAGTGTTAAAGGGTTAGTTCAACGTAAAAATGAAAATTAGCCTATGATTTACTCCCTAGGTGTATATGACATTCAAGAAAATGCAACTGAAATGGATACCCGTATTCTGACATGGCCTATCATAGATAAAACATTTCACCATGTGTCATCAAGAAGAGTTCACCTAGTCTCAAGGAGGCCTGTATAGCACATAGAAAGGTCTGGAGGAGGATGCGCCACTGCACTTTCACCGCTTCTTCAAACGTCCGCGTTGGGAGGCCTTTCTTCCGCCTCCACATTCTGCAAAAGCACATGATTGATTAGTTGGGCTTGACAAATGAGATTTCCATACTGTTCATCATTTAAAAAAAAAAAAAAATCACAATCTAACCTCACTGAATAAACAAGAAAGTATGGGGAAATCACATTATTAAATAACAAATGTTTTTCTCTGATATGCTGGCTAACAATAAAACTCTGCAATACTACACTTGCCAAAACTAGCCACATTCAACATCGCTTCATTTAAAATAAAAATAACAAAATTGTTTGCAATGTACCATGGAAAAGCCAATAAACATGCAGTAAATGAGCATGAGATGCAGAAGGAATCTGAACTAAATGGAGCTTGTGCTACCCTTCTGACTCCTTTCCCATCATCCTGTCTTCATAAAAGGAACAAACTGGTGGTTTTATTGGGCTGTTAGGTCCACTATCACAGTATGCCACATTGTTCATGATGCTCCGCAAATTATAAAGGATGAACTTAAAGGGATAATTCTTCCAAAAGGAAAATTTGTCTTGGAACACAAATTAAGATATTTTGTAATCCAGAGCTCTCTGATCCTCCCACATAGAGAGCAATAGCACCACACTAAAATTGTCTAATAAAGTTGTTATTTTTGTTTGCTTTGGTCACAAAAGTATTCTCATCGTCATAAAATTAAGGACCACTGTAGTCATATAGACTATTTTCTGGGCCTTTGGTGCGATAATATATTGCTGTCTATGAAGGGGCTTGAGAGCTCTTGGATTTCATCAAACATCTAATTTGTGTTCCGGAGATGCAACAAAGGTCTTGCATTGGTTTGGAGAAACGCATGAGGTAGAGTAACTAATGACAGAATTTTCTACGAGGAGAACGACACTTGGCAATGCAAGCCTATGTCACATGCAATCGTTGACTTCTTTGATCATAATATGACCTTTGTCTTTGACCTAGTGCTGCCTGATGTTACCTGGAGGCAGTAGTCATGACCCAAATACACATACACAAAATATAAATACACATACAGTAAATAAAATATAAAATTAAATGAGCAATATGAAAATTATAGCCATTTGTCTAAATCAAAAAAACTAAACAAAACTAATTATTTTGAAATAATATGTTACCATCATCACATTTAATGATGTTTTATTAACAGTTCCAGAGAACTTCTAAATTTCTCATCCAATATATATATATATATAAAGCCGCCCTCTACCTACAGTATATACACATACACTCCCATTGAGCAATGAAAACAACAATACAGCTATAATTACAAAACAATACAGAATAAGATTTAAAAGTTTCAGGATACATCCATTATGACTATTAAAATAAGAAGAACACATTTGTGTAATTTGGCATTTAGTGTCCAACCCACTTTGCTCTTGGATGGATATGGTTAGACTCGTCTCTTCAGCGACCTTTTTCAGCAGGCTGACAGGTGCCATTTTGGCCCATTGATGCAATGTTCAGTATCTACAACACTGGACCATTGCCTGGCGGCACGACGTGATGCTGCCTTCACTAGCGCTGTCCTGAGCTCATCCCATCCAGCTCATCATCCTACTGTGGTGCAGTATTCAAACATGTCTGGTCAAAGGAACCTTTACCAGAGTCCATAAACTTTTGAGAGGGATTGCTGAAGTTGTGTGTCGAGAGACCAGACCCTCTGGATGATCTACATAAGCCCCATCCTTCTGCGCTGCAGGACTGTGGGTACTATGTTATTGGGAAGGGGGTTGCTTGCCCTCCGAGCTCCTGAGATGAGACTCCTGAACCCTGCCACAGAACAGGCTCCTGGCCTTCGTGGGGAGGCCGCAGTGTTGGGGTCTGGGCTGGAAGGCTGGGGCGTTGGAGGAGATGGGAGGATGCTGGGAGGTGGAACTGTGGAAGTGGGCGTATGGCCATGAGACTCCAGAGACATCCCAAGTGAGCCATGAAAGTAATGGGAATTTGAGGTGATATGTTTGAGGTGATAAGTTTTGGCAGGAAACTGTGTCTGGCGAGATGCACTTCACCAAAACAATTTGATCTCTTTGGGAGGTGAGGGTGAACTGACTTGAGAGACGTTTGAGGGGCTCTGTTGCACAAACACTGAGTCCATTCTCAGCCTTGTGGGCAACAATGGTGTTTCAGGGAAGGAGGCCTGCATTCTTATCATCCCATTTAGTCAAGTTTGGACAGAGAGAACCGGTCGCCAGATAAATATCCAATACTGATACTCAAATCTCACCTTAGCTCTCTAGAGGGTTTGTTGAGAGTGTGTTTCAGCACTGTAGTGCTTGGACGCAGTGGTGCTGATCTTCAGCAGGCTGGGTGAGAGTGAACATGCACTTATCATCCAGCAAGGAAAGTCTAAGCCATGCAAGAACTCCATCTATTTGGTAATCAGAGGTCTAGGCTTGGGCTTTTTGTCATTTTCGCTCCGCTTTTCCAGAGGAGCATATTGTTGTTGGAGAGATCCACTTCCTTACAAGATCCATACTGAGTCCACTCATCACTCAGTAAATCATTCGACCCTTGTCTGAACCATTGAAGAGAGAGGACAAAGTTTTATGCATGGAAGTTATGAACCAGCCCTGGTGCTACTATCGTTTAATAATGGCAACCTAAAGAGATGGTCTACCCAAATAAATAAATGAATTAAAAAGCAAACATGCTTTTACTAACTCTCATCGTACCAAACTCATGACTTACTTAGGAACAAAAATTATATCTTTCTTAAATACCGTTCACTTCACTGTATATTGTGAAAAGACGCATAAGGAATTGTAATTGAAACTGGTTGACCCTAAATCTTATTTTCATAGAATATAGCCATATAGTCTGGAAAATTATACAGCATTTTCACTTATGGCAGCTATCTCTTTGAATTGTGCAAGTAGCTCAAACCACGATTAAACATTTAACGTTACAGCTTTTTCGCAACAAGTTTTAACTATTGTAAATATTACAAACATTTATGTGTCTTTGTGATTGATTATCTGTACACACGGTGTCTATCTCGCTTGTTAAGAACCCTGTAATGCACAAAGTAAACACATTGCTCAAAAGGAAAACGTTATGTGATTTATAGCAAAAATTAAAATAAAAGAAATGCATAATTTGTGGAAGATTTAACTATAAATCCTGTTCTACTCCTGTTTTTCAGCCCGTATGAACTATCATTCCATTGTATCATTTTTCCTTCATAGTCAAAAATAATATACTGTTCTTCTAACCCAGAAAGTCTGCGTTGTTTTCTCTGTCGTCGCAAGGCAAGCCGTGCGTTTTGCATTCGTGTAAAAAGCGGTCAGATTGAGACTGTAGCAGCGCAGTATGGAAGGTTTGATGGTGGAGGCCGTATTCCGTTCACGGACGTCATGTGCCTGA
>CM031960.1:18413434-18424760 GCA_018749465.1 Paracanthobrama guichenoti | reverse complement strand
TCTCTCTCTCAAAAAAAAACTAAATAAATAACAAAAATCATACATTAACTGTACAGCAGTAGTATGTATACAGTAATATATTAATAAAGTAAGCAAAAATGATCAAATCAGTGTTTATTCAATTACTGTTGATTTGCTATTTTTTGTTATTTATTTCATATTATTTATATTTCATTCAGTTTGGACTGGACTCAAAACATGATCATTTGTATTATTTGTCTTTTCCCATTAAATGTTGCTTGGTGTTTTTCTCAGGCTTTAGTAAAATGATATAAACCTTAGGGGTGAATAAGCAGAGGAGCAGGCCAAAACTAGATGCTAAAATAGCAAATATTTCCACAGCAGTTGTAAATTTGCCAGGTGAACTGACATATGCAGGTACAAATGCGAGCCACACTGCACAAAATATAAGCATGCTGAAGGTGATGTATTTGGCCTCATTAAAATTCCCTGGCAACTTCCGTGCTAAAAACGCCAGAAAAAAGCAGACACAAGCCAACAGACCAATATATCCAAGCACACACCAGAAGGCCAGATCAGAGCCCACACTGCAATCCAGGATGATCTTGGACTGTTGATATTTAGTGTTTCTATAGGGGAAAGGTGGGGATGCTACAAGCCAGGCAGTACATATGACCACCTGAACAAGAGTGCAGCTGAAGATTATGATTCTCTGCTGTGTTGGGCCCAACCATTTCATTATATTGTTTCCTGGTCGGGTAGCTGTAAAAGCTGCCAGCACCACTAAAGTCTTGCCCAGGATGCAGGATATGCAGAGGGAGAAAGTGATGCTGAAGGCAGTGTGTCGCAGCATGCAGGACCAGGATGTGGGTTCCCCAATAAACACCAAAGCGCATAAAAAACACAGAGTCAGTGATAACAAGATGAAAAAACTGAGTTCTGAGTTATTTATGCGTACTACAGGAGTGTTTCTGTAATAGAGAAATACAGCAAACACAGCTAAAGTGAGGCAGGCCCCCACTACAGCTATTACTGTTAGGGTCAATCCCATTGCATCATGGGACAGGAATTCAACCACTTTTGGAATACACACTGTTCCTTCATCATTTGACCAGTAATCTTCAGAACAGGTCATACACTCTAATGAATCTAAAGAGAGGGAAAGACTATAAAAATGAGGATAAAGCTTACAATTTGTTTTTTTTTTTTGTTTTTTTTTGCTGAATTATTGAAGTTGTTCTTCAACCTGTCTTATTGCTGATTTTGCCACTGTCACATGGTACACAGTCAAAGCAGCACAGAGGCTGACCACGCCGGACAGCCTTCCTGAATCCCGGAGTGCAGCTGTTGCTGCACACAGACACCAGCACCTGCTTAACCAACACAGCCACAAATATATTAGTAATGTAAATTAGTATATTAGTATGAATTAAGTGTTCCTGCAGGTCAATAGCATTATTAATTACTTGAAAAGAAACTAATTAGCTAGAATGAAACTAACCTGAATAAATAATGAGTATAGGACATACTGATTGAAAAACAAGGAATAAGTTTGCCTTTTGCATTTCCTTCCCATAGACAGATCTGCCATCTTCAGATGAACAATTCTTTCATATGGATACTTACCTCCATTTGACCCTACAGAACTTCAGAACATGGAATCTCATGCACTGAAATACACTGTGAGAACAGCTTGCCTCAGTCTGATGGCCGGGCCACATGATAGCCTTCTCCTGGATAACCAGTTCATGGCCAGATTCTTGTGCACCATCGAACATGCCCACATTAACAAACTCAATATTTCCAGCTGAGCCCCTCTGCCAGTTTATGAGGTCATAAGATGGGATAGAATCGCCTTTCATGTCAAAGTTCACTGTCTCTCCTGAAATAGTGAATGACACCTCTTGGAGATATTTCTGTAACTGCGTTTAAGAGATACAATCAAGATTGTTTACAATAGCTCAAGTCATAACTTTGTACAGAGTTAATTTAGCATTAATTAACTCATTATTTTGAGTACCTGCCATGGGTAGACATTATGTACATTTGCACATGTGGAGTTACTGAATGGTCCTTTTCCAGGTGTACAGTGAAGAAGGTTGTGCAAGGAATGTGCAATGGCAAACACTCCTTTATAAACATTATAAGAAATACGGGGGCTGGAAGTATTAAAGTAAGCAGAGTGCTGCACCCTAATAGTCTCCTTCCCTGTACAGGAGGGCAGATGATTATTCAAGCTGGAACTGGAAGGTGAACAGTCATATAAAGCCCTCCACAGCTCGTGAACCAGAGGATTTGAGGGGTACGTTTCTGGGTTCACTGTTTTGAGATACTCTCTTAACCCAGGAATTTGGCCCTGTCGTATGCCATATCCAATGGTCCCTCCAAGGAAAGGGTAATATTCACTTCCTGTGAAAATAGAGGCTGTAACCCATGCCTCACTAGCAATCCACTGTATCCCAGTGACATTCTGTTCCATGTAGTCTCTTAAGAAAGGTGTGAGCTCCCCTTCAGCAGAGAACACCACTACCACCCGAGCAGTGGAGTGGCTCATGACTCGAATGATTTCCAACGCCCTCTGACGCTCGTATAACAGAGGAATCATCTCCTGATAAGCAACACATATGCCTGTACCCTCCAACTCCTTCAGTAAGCCCTGAAGGGCAAAGCGACCATACTCGTGATCTCCTCGTACCACTCCCACCCAGGTCCAGTTAAAATGCAGCAGGAGTTTTGCAATGGCCTTTACTTGATAAGCATCACTAGGGATGACTCTGAAGAATGTAGGAAATTCTCTCCTATCACTAAGACATGCACAGGATGAAAAATAACTTATCTGTCAGGAGAAAAAAAAAAAAAAAAATCTGTAAAAAGAATATTATTCGATCTTAGGTTACACTGCAGGGTTTTACTGTACACAGATAAGACGGTGTACATGGTTAACTCTTCATTACTGAAAAAATATATATATATATTTTCTCACAAAAAATCATACACAAACCACAATGCACTTTAAATTAACACAAACATAATTTAAAATGTTTCATTTTAGACTCACCATTGGTATCCCAAAAGGCCGCAAAAGTCTTGAAACTACAATAGACTGAGCTGACCCAGATTCTCCTATGACAGCAAGCAGTGGACCAGCACCTGCACACATGGGGCTTTCTTGCTCATTTGGCCCATTTAGAACGGCTACTGCTGATCTCTGCCCAGTCAGAGGGTATGCACAAGAGTCAAAGATTTTATAACCCAGAGTGTAGTTGGGTAGAATATCGGCTCGCTTGTTTATTTCCTCTACAGCAAGTTTCATTGTAAGGGCCCAGCGGAAAGCTCTTGGATCAAACCTGCAGATGAAGTAAAGAGAAGGACATAAAATGCATCCAACCTTAAGATATATTTAAACCTGCATCCAAACACAAGTTTAAATATAAACATCAAAAATCAAAACACCCATTCAAGATATTTAAACCTTACAAATATAATATTCTCTAGTCAGTTAAAAAAAGAAAAAATAATTACTCACCCATTACATTTGACTGGCCCCGGTTTGTAACTACAGTTGAGGTCTGGCATTTCCTGATTGTAGTGCAAAGGAAAAATGCCACCTATTAGAAAATCTCCATTAGCCATGAGGCCTGGTTTAAAGTCACTTTGCAGGACACAACTGGAAGCATCTCCAGGAGTGAGTGCACAGAGATGGTAAACCAGAAGCCACGGGAGAAGGACAGTCATGCTCTCTAAAGCCTGCATCCCTCAGCATGACTACAGTGGGTAGGGCACCATGTTATATATACCAGACACAGGTCTTCATGCATCTCATTATGTGTCATGGTTATATGTCATCAGTAGGATTCAAAATGCTGATATTCATGAATATGCTTTATTAACATGCTTCCTTTTTACAACAGTAGTACAACCCATGATCATATACATTGCATTCATTAGAAAGAGAGTAAATTTGTTTTAGGACATGATACAAATTTGCTGTGTATTAAGTCTCATGTACACAAGTTTACACAAGTCTGTTTCCTATATCTCTATATGAAGATATCACATTAAAATAAACATAACATATCACATTAGTTAATTTGTGTTAATTTGTGGCAATGTTGCATTTTAATTTGAATTCAACATTTTTGGACACTTTTTCAAATTCAGCATCCAATATTCAGTCATTCAGTTATCCTTTAATAACCTTTCCCATGAGATGTTGCTTGGTGTTTTTCTCAGGCTTCAGTAAAATAATGTAACATTTGGGGGCAAATAAGCAGAGGAGCAGGCCAAAACTAGAAGCTAAAATAGCAAAAATTTCCACAGCAGTTGTAAATTTACCAGGCTGGCTGACATATGCAGGTACAAATGCGAGCCACACTGCACAAAATATAAGCATGCTGAAGGTGATGTATTTGGCCTCATTAAAATTACCAGGCAACTTCCGTGCTAAAAACGCCAGAAAAAAGCAGACACAAGCCAAAAGACCAATATATCCAAGCACACACCAGAAGGCCAGATCAGAGCCCACACTGCAATCCAGGATGATCTTGGACTGTTGATATTTAGTGTTTCTATAGGGGAAAGGTGGGGATACTGTGAGCCAGGCAGTACATATGACCACCTGAACAAGAGTGCAGCTGAAGATTATGATTCTCTGCTGTGTTGGGCCCAACCATTTCATTATATTGTTTCCTGGTCGGGTAGCTGTAAAAGCTGCCAGCACCACTAAAGTCTTGCCCAGGATGCAGGATATGCAGAGGGAGAAGGTGATGCTGAAGGCAGTGTGTCGCAGCATGCAGGACCAGGTTGTGGGTTCCCCAATAAACACCAAAGCACATAGAAAACACAGAGTCAGTGATAACAAGATGAAAAAACTGAGCTCTGAGTTATTCACACGGACTATAGGGGTTCCTCTGTTGTACAGAAATATCACCAGCACTGTGACAGTCAGAAAGGCTCCCACTATAGCTATCACAGTCAGGGTGATTCCCATTGCATCATGGGAGAGAAACTCAACTACTTTCGGGACACACACTGTTCCATTTGCATTGGACCAGTAATCTTCAGGACATGACAGACAATCTACTGAATCTAAATAAATGAAAAAAAAAGAGATATAGAATTTAAACAATTACATTAATGACAGTATAAACAAATGCAAGTGAATATTTATACAAATTATAAATATATATCACTCAACATGCAGTAAGGTGCATCTACCTGTTTGATTACTGATCTTGCCACTCTCACATGGAACACAGTCAAAGCAGCACAGAGGTTGCCCACGACGGGCAGCCGTCCTGAATCCTGGGGCACAGCTATTACTGCACACAGAGACAGGTACCTATGAAAAAAGTAAATATAATCACACACTTTATTAATATATTTTCTCTATCTTTTCCTGTTTTACACAGCATATATTAGCAAATGTTTCTGATAGAAAGCAGCTCAAAGACAACATAGTGAGTTATTTTAATAGAACAACAGATGGCAGCGCAGTGCACAGTCAACACCTTGCCTTGTTCTGTTGGTTAGACCACATAATGGCCTGCTCCTCAACCACTAGTTCTCCCCCAGAATGCTGAGCACCATCATAGAGGCCCACTTTCACAAACTGAATATCTCCACTTGAGTGTTTTTGCCAGTTTATGAAATCATAATATGGAATTGAGTCTCCTTTATTATCAAAGTTAACATTTTCACCGGATACTGAGAAGGAAACATCCTCAAGATAACGCTGAAGCTTTGAAGTACATTTAAAAAAAAAAGAAGGAGGGGGTAGCAGAAAAGACCAGAGAAATTGAACAATTACATTTGCAATGAAAAACGTAACCTAAATTGAAAATGTTCCAAGTATAAGATTAAATATGATTTAAATACATTATAATTCACCAGTTCTCATCAGACCCTTAAACAGTTTTACCTGCAATGGAAACACGTTGTTGAGGTTTGCACATGATAAATTCTCAAATGGTCCATTTCCAGGCATACAATTAATGAGATTATGTAGAGAATGAGCAAAGGCATACACTGCTTTATACACATTATAGGTCACACGAGGGCTGGATGTGTTCATGTAGGCAGAGTGTTCTTGTCTGATAGTTTCTTTCCCTGTGCAGGATGGCAAATGACTGTTCAAGTTGGATGTGGAGGGGGAACAACCATACAGAGCCTCCCACAACTCCTGAACTTGGGGGTTTGAAGGGTACCTTTCTGGGGTCACTGTTTTGAGGTAATCCTGAAGACCTGGGATGTGTCCTTGACGTATTGCAAACCCAATTGTTCCATCTAAGAATGGATAAGTTTCTGCTAACATTGAAGCTGTTACCCAAGCCTCACTTGCAATCCACTGAATTCCTGTGATATTTTGAGTCACAAACTCTCTTAAGAAAGGGTACAATTCCCCTTCCACTGAAAAAACAACAACTACCTTAGCTGTGGATTCCTTCATTACTTTAAGAATCTTTAGGGCTTTTTCTTGGGTGTAGTCTTTAGGTATCATTTCATGATAGGCCAAACAAATGTTAGTATTTTCAATTTCCCGCTTTAAGCCTTGTAAAGCAAATCTGCCATAGTCATGGTCTTCAGTGACCACACCAATCCATGTCCAGCCAAACCTCTTTAACAGCTTTGCAATAGCTTTGACCTGGTAATCATCATTGGGAACCACTCTGAAAAATGTCGGGAACTGCTTCCGATTACTTAGACAAGAGCAGGTTGAGAAATAGCTTATCTATAAAACAGGGGGATGGGGGGATCTTAATGGCACTTTAATTACCATAAAACACATACAAAATAATACAGCTCCGGAAAAAAAAAATTATCATTGATTTCATTGATTTCTCAATGTTTAGTGGTCTCTTAATTTTTTTTCCAGAGCTGTATATACATATTAAGCTTGTGTCTCAAAAATACAGAACATATAAACAGAATAAAAAACACCTATTACCATGGGTATTTTGAAGGGTTGCACAGTTCTGGAAAGAACAATGGATTGTGAGGATCCAGATTCCCCTATTAATCCTAATAAAGTGCCAGCCCCAGAGCACATAGAACTCTGAACAACATCCTGCCCATTCAGTACTGCCAGGACTGCTTTCTGAGCCGTTACAGGAGTGGAGCAAGAGTCAAAAATCCTGTAAGCCAGTGTATGATTTGACAGGAGATCTTTTCTATTGTTTATCTCCTCTACAGCAAGCTTCATAGAAAGAGCCCAGCGGAAAGCTCTTGGATCAAACCTGCATTTAAAGTCACAAAAATAACTTTGTAAAATTGCTTTTAGAACATTGATTTGACATCTTATTATTTGATTTTGGCAAACAGAATAAAAATTAAACGGTAGGTAAAATATTGAATTGCCCAGAAATATTGGAAAATAGCAAATATCCTTACCCTTGACACTGTGCTGCTAGAGGTCTCTTTATGTAGTCTGTTGGTGGAAGCTCTACTCTATAATGTAAAGGAAAAATTCCTCCTATTGTGAAGTCTCCACTAGTCATGAACACTGGCAGATCAAAGTCATCCTGTGGAGAGCAGGTTGAAGTCACAGCTGCGCTGGAAAGGTGAAATACAGAGACAAAAAAGTAAATCATTGTTCTATCAAGCTCCAAACAAAAAAATAAATCTAAGAGAGCTAAGAGATGTTTCTATTTCCCAAGGTTTTATATGGTTAGCTACCTTGCATATCATTATGTATGACGTCTCCCTGGGTTACAGAATTTTCTAAATCAGGTGGAGTGTAATAGCACCCATGATGCAGCAAAGAAGAAATTAATATGTAAAACCTAATTTAAATATGATGCCTTGTCAAACATTAAAGCTATGTTATGTAACTTTTTTGAGTAAAATTTAAATAGTAAGTGAATACATCATAAAACCATTTTCCAAACCATGTTTTTGCATTAATCGAAATCTCTATGAGCCTATGATAATTATTTATATTTTAGAGCAAGGGTCTTCAGCGGCACTGCAGGGGGTCCACAAAATAATGTTTGATCACAAATAATTTTTGTACAAAAATTAAAACATGGGTTAAAAAAAAAAAAAAAACATGAGAAAGTCAAATTTAAATATAAGTACCCTAAAACAAAAGCAAGAGCATCCTCAGTTGATACCTTAAGGATCTAATATTATTGGCGAAACCAATTTGTCCATCGTGTTTTTGAGTTTGCGCTCTGGAGAGCGGTGAGAAATGTGAGAAATGCAGCGGAGAGAAATGTGGCCAATCACAGACATGTTTGTTGATCTCTTGAATGCAATGGCCCATCAATCACATGTGTTTAAGTTAGAATCCAGTCACTGCTCAAAATGCCGGAGTTTTTGTTCAGTGATGAGTTCTGCTCACTCTTGTGAATCCTCTTATTAACAAACACACAATGTAAGTAAGAGATTCATTATGCAGTGTGTGTATACAATTTTACTGATTTTAATGGAATGCTCGTTCGTGCTTTCTAGGCTATATAGCTAATAATCCATTGAATACAAGTATTGTTTTTCATGCTGCTAAGAGGAACGACGATCAAGTACACGCTGCCAAGTTTTGGAAGTGGTGTCTGCATATAAATGCATGATTCATCAATTGACAGTGATGATAATTAGCCTGGGGTAAAAATATGGCATGTCAAAATATATATGTGTGATGAAAGACTCATAGATTACTAGAAGAACAAAACAATATTCGTATCAATATATTTGTGAAATTCCATGGTATTAATTGTAAAAGTAATGACTTGTAAATAATCTTAAATGTCTCACTGTGCATTGTCATTGTTGTTATGGTGGAGCTGTTGCTTAAACATAAACATTACATCTACACTTTACTAGAGAACCCTCACTAATTTCAGATACTCAATGATTTGTCCATCTCACAGTAAAATTAAAATCTAAAGTTTTAATAAATTTGAAGCTACATTTGAAGTAAATGTGTATTTGTCCAACTGACAGTAAAATAAAATGTATGACTCTGAAAATCCATTAAAATAATTTACAACACCTGCACAAAACTAAGAAATTGTGATTTTTATCGCAACATGTTGAAAAAAAATTCAATTTGAACAATAGCAAGTAATATACAGACCATGTGCCATGCATGTGCAGCAACAATAATGTGCATAGTTCTGATTTACTGTCTTAACTTATTCATATTCATAATATGATTAGTTTCTATTGATATCGAAGTGTATGCTTAATATGTAGCTCTATTTGACAAATTTTGTATCTGTGTCCCTGCTCCAGGTCTCTATCGCCTAAGGGGTCCTTGCCCTGAAAAACTTTGAAGACCCCTGTTTTAGAGTTATTGGGACAGATTTCGGAAAAAACTGCATACTTTCATCATTCGTCTATGTGTATTTATGCCATATCTGTAAGCAAAGGAAAAAAAGGTCAGGCTACAACTGTATGCAGTGGAAGTAGCTTAGCTACAACAACTGAACCTAAAATTGAAAAGGGTTCACAAGCATACTCGTAATAAAACACAAATCAACATAATTTGCATAGCATCACACTTGCTGTGCATATAGGTTCACAAAACAATGCTTATGTTGGTAACAGTGCCAACCCCTAAACCAGTTACTACTTTGGTCATATTTTCCTATAAATAGTTTTGCCAAGTTAACATCTTTATACCAGGTGTAAACAGGGCTTATAGGTGAATTTTGGTGATGCAATCATATAAAACTTTCCTTGGAAGATTGGGTAATGATTCCAGAATAACTGGGTCAGATAGGCTTTGATGATTGAGTAATAGTCCTTTGTGAAAGAACTAGGCCATTTAGAGAGTCCTTGCCCATCATAGCACATCATAGCCTAGAGAGTAAGGGCGTGTTCACACTTGACATGTTTGGTTTGATTAAAACGAACCCTGGTGCAATTGCTCTGTTTGTTCGGTTCATTTGAATAAGTGTGAGCGCTGCCATCCGCACCCTGGTGCGCACCAAGCAAGTGGACTGAGACCGCAGAAAACATGGGCCTCGGTCCACTTCCAAACGAACTCTGTTGTGGTTTGAATGAAATATGAACGCAACACGGTCCAAAGATGTAAACGAACCAAAAACGGGACATGATGTCACAAGATGCGACTGTGGCGAGGTTGGCGAGCGAGAGAAGAGGGAGGAGCTCGGAGGCATGAGGCAGCTTGGAGGCATATAATGATGAGCGAAACCAGTGAAGGACAAGAGAGGACCAGGCCTGGACTTTATGTTGTGTTTTGTTTATGTTTTATTATGTGTGTGCATGGCAGCCGTCCGTGAGGGGCTGCCTGCGTTACTTTTGTTTTATTTATTTATTAAAATCTTTTAAATGTTCCCGCCTCCTTCTTCCCATAACAATGTACAGTATTACAGCGACCCTAAAAAGGACCCTAAATATGTGGTTGGGCTGCCCTACCGCACCAAACATACAAGCCAACCTAGCAATCCAAACTCTTTGTCTGCAGTCTAAGGATATATATGTATATCTGTGTTAAATAGCACAATACCTGCTTCTGTTATTTATGGTCATACAGAAGAGTACATAATTCAAAACGGTAAAGTGTCTATTTTTTATTTGTTTACATTAAAATGACCACAAAATGTCATGGTTTTGAAAAATAAAGAAAACCACAGGATGCACTTTCTGATATCCGTCTCCTTGTTGAACATCTTTCTGGCTCACATGCACAAAAAATTATCAAAACACAGTGAATACTGACATGAGAAATATATCTTATCAATAGAATTTTTTTTTTAAATTTTATTTAATCTTATTTGACGTTAAATGCATTATATAGGCTGTCACATTTACAAAAGCCAAAATTTCATTTTCAGTGGTGAAAGCCGTAACCTACTGAATAGTGGTTGGCTATGCAACTAGGGCTAACATTACAGTAAAGGAAGCTCTGCGAATAAACATATACCAAATACTTTTCGAAGAACTGGGTAAATAATTGTCGGCCCGTTTTCTCTCTCTCTGCCCTTATACCCCAAGACATCTCTAATTTGTCAGTTTAGCGTCTGATCTGACTAGGCTACGTAGGATGGGATGGAACCATGATATAAATGGGAGGGGGCTGTAATTTTGCAGAAAATGCAGAAATAAGCTGTATTTTAATTTTATTTGTTACTCTTTGGTAGATTATACATTTATAATTTCTATTTCATTACTACTACAACTGTTACTACTAATAAAACCCCCGAAAGTGTGTGGGCCCTTAGAATCACCCTAAAATGCAGATGTGAATGCTAAATGGACAAGGGCTAATTAATTTTTTTATTTTTTTTGGTCTGGACCAAACGAACCAAGCAAACCAAATTCACTAAATGACCAATTCACAATGGTTTGCCCTAAAACAAGATCCATATCATTGAGAAGGTCTCTTCCTCTCTAAGTGTTC
>CM031960.1:18217142-18300999 GCA_018749465.1 Paracanthobrama guichenoti | reverse complement strand
CTGTAAAACACAGCGTTCATCACTGTCACTTTTTAACCAGCCGTCCAATCACAGCGGAGGACAGAAGGGACAAATTCAACACGAGCAACCACCACATCCTGCTTGTACAACGGTAACAGATGACAACAAGCACAACAGCAGAACAAAATCATTTAAAACAAGCCAGAGCAGATACTTTACATCGCAAAAGAAACAAACTGCAAAAATGTTTTAGGTCTCACTTTATACTAGGTGTCTTTTACTACTATTAAAAATGGATTGTAAAATGTATTTATTCTGTTTATGTTATATTGCAAAACACTTTTGCTGCTATTGAGGGTACGGTTAGGTTTAAGGGTGTGTTAAATCAAGTCAAATCACCTTTATTTATATAGCGCTTTTTACAAGTCCAATTGTTTCAAAGCAGCTTCACATTGTTAACAGGAAAATAATGCAACAGAATTTGATTCGGCTGTACAGCCGGTCTGGTGTTATCCGGCTAATGTTATCCAGCTAATTTCAATTATCATATAGTGTCAAGTATTAAGGTGTAAGGGAAGGGTCAACAGTGTAATTACAGAAATAAATTACATGCAGGCAGGGCTTGACATTAACACTTGCCATGTGTAATATACATTTTTCAATTGTAGTCTTTTAAAAAGGCATCTGAAATAATAAACTAAGTGCAATGTAGTCAAAAATATAAATTTTTTGATACATATAGATACTGAAATATCTAAAAACGCTTCCAATGCTCATTTTCAGCGAGTTACACACAAACCCGCCTACCCTAACGCACTCGTTTAATTTGCTCCGGATGAATATGGTTGGTTACAGGGCTTGAATTTTGCCATGGGATTGCGCATCATTTTACAGATTTTACCCAAAGTTTGAACACATAAAGCTGCCTCTCAGTACTGAATTCTTTTTTGCTGCTTATTGTGCTTAAACAGTCAAATACACACAAAATAATGTCCAAATGCCGGTCTTGGTGAGTATGTAAACACAGTCAGTTATGTTTTAAGTGAACATAAACAGTTGAGAAAGAAAATGCATGTGTAACAGTATAATGGATCTGTGTGTCAGGTCTTAAAGTGACAGCAGCCTAATATACCTGCTGTCAAATGATAATATCAAAAATATCTATGTCAAAATTGGGGCCAGTGAAAATGCTAAGTGGCTAGTAACTTTGAAAAACAACTAGCCACAGTGGCTGAAGAGCAAAAAAGTTAATGTCAAGCCCGGCATTCAGGCATTTTAAATATAAGTAAACATGTATGTAGTAAGTATGTACACAATAAGTGCATTGTATCAAATGATTCATTTAAAAGTTAGTACATAGTAGTTAAAGGCACTTAATATAAAGTGGGTCACATACAACTGATTTAAAGTAAATGTTTTATTATTATTGGTTTGCTGTAGCTTATTGTAATGATAGCTTATCAACCTGCATGAAGTACTCCTCCAGCAAACAGTCCACCCACGGCTCAGCGACTTCCATTGGCCGGACTTCATTAGAGATGTCACAGCACTTGATCAACACCATCTTTAGCTGTCACAGAGAGATTAATAAGCTCATCGCAGCACTTTTTGTGTAGGTGAATATTAATACTGTAAAATGGGTTAAGAAAGCGCACACAAGTAACATGCTCCTCATTAGTGAAGTCAAAGTTATCCACTTTCTGTTTGAAAGAGTCCAGAATCTCTCCATGTCGGGCCATGTCTGTGGCAAGTATCAGGGTGATGGTTCCCTGTCAGAGACGAAATAAGAGACAGAATCATTATACATTGCTCAAAGACAAATGTATTAACATATGTGTGTGCTGAAAGCTTAGCCCAGAGGCACACCTGACGAATCTGTTTGAAGGCTTCAGGATCAAAGTTGGCAAAGATGTTGCAGTCTGGCTGAGAGAATATTTGGAAGGCCACAGCGCAGTGATGGTTCTCCAGAGGAGAGATGTCATTGTACCTCACGGCCAGCTCTGTACGCGCATTAATCTGATACCTGGAAAAGAGAGAGGATGGTGTTGTGTACAGGGTCCAAAAACACTCGACAGGTGCCAAATGCAAACACAAATTATACTTGAATTTGGTGTCCAAGTGGCAGCACATATGTGGAAAACGATGTATATCTTAAAGGGATAGTTCACCCTAAAATGTTGTATATTCCATTGCTACATCTGAAATTGCGTACTGTATAGGTACTACATATGAATTTGAATTTACTTTGCAAAAAAGTATGCTCTGTATAGCATGAATGTGTGCAGTATGAATGAAATCCAGACGTACTTTATTCGCCACGTTTTTACTCTTGCGTGACCTACCAGCGTCAGTTGCATCGCTTCACTTCCATTCATAAATCTCCTCCCGTGGCTTCATGGGATAGTAAAGTGTCCATCGAATGCACACTTCAGAATCTCACCGGAAGTAGTAGGTCATCAGGGGACTTTCCGCCTACTGTTTTTCGAATACTATGTATTCGGACGAACTACTTTTTTGTCTGACTGTTTTTTGCATACTATATAGTAGGGAAGTATTTGATTTCAGACAGTGCAAGTGTTCTGGGAGAATACGAAAGGGTTTGGTAAAAAAAAAAAAATTTAAATCAAATGTTTTATTTAAAGAAAATCCTGACCTTGGCCGTTGGTCTTCTGTGCTTGACAGCGCGTTCATGAGACTATTAGCTCGCTCTGATTTGCCCAGAAAAAGCAACGTTTTTGGAAAATCAAGATGAATAAAAATGTGACATGAAATACAAATGCCTAGAAATCCCCAAAAATTATCCGTGTACTTTCTTTAATGAGTTCTTTAATCTCTGGACTGGAGCTCTGTTTGTTTGATGACACAAAGGATATATAAACCTCAGCAAATGCATGGGACCATTCTGCATCTTGCATCTTTTTAAAAAGCTTTATGCTGTTCGCTATTCACTGCCATTATATGGACGAGCGCAAGCAGGACATTTTAATTCTGCTTCTGTGGTCTGAAAACGAAAGAAGGGCATTACAACACCACCAGAGTGAGTAAATGATGACAAAATTTTTATTTTAGTGTTGCGTCCTTGTGAGTGGGCCTGTGTGTTTTTTTCACTCTCTTGTTCCCTGTCATTTTCTTAGGCTCAACCTCTCTGAACTCCTGTTTGTTCGGGAAGGTGTCTCTTTATCAAACAGCACGACTCTTTCGCTGCCAGTTAAGTTTCCTGCCAGCATTTAAAGGCCCGTCAAAATGAATGAGAGTCAGTCAACTTGTCTCCACTGCCTCTCTTTTCTGTGTTGCTCTTTTGTATCACTCCTTATCGCTAGTATTGTTTGCTCTGTGACAGTCTCAACCATATCACTTTTAGTTGCCATCGCATTTTGGATATTGTTTTGCTACTTTTTCCCTTTGTTCTCTTTCTGGTTTTTGATGTTGCTTTTCTCTGCCCACGAGGAAGGTGGACAGGTTACATGTCATGTTAATTAAATAATGCAACACTCAGGTAACTTGATGTATAGACACCCTGTAAGTTTATATTAAACACATAATATATTAAAGCGTCTTTGGTGTTTCCATGGTTTCTACAAAATCGGATATCGAGGGTATTATGAAGTCATTGGTAGGCGTTAAAATTGCTAATTTCTCTGGATTTAAACATTCTTGGAAACGTTTGGGATAATGTAAGTACACAAGTCAATAACACTGTTCTAGTGGTTTTTGGATATTTTAATGTTTAATTTTAAAATTATTGTTTTATTTTTTTCTAATATGCTGATTTGCTGCTCAAGAAACATTTCTTATTATTATCAATGTTGAAAACAGCTGTGCTGCTTAAACCATGATACATTTTTTTCAGGACTCTTTGATGAATAGAAAGTTCAAAAGAACAGCATTTATTTGGAATATAATTTTTTTGCAACAGTGTCTTTACTCTCACTTTTGATCAATTGTCTGCATCCTTGCTGAAGAAAAGTATTAATTTCCATGGCTGGTAAACATGTTTGAAGACAGGTAATAAATGCCAATGGTTATAAATGATTGAGGCTCTTACGTGTTGTTGTACCCAGGATGATCCAGGTCGTGACACACAGCTGCTGTCATCAAAATAAGAATATCTACTTGTGTGAACTTTTCCTGAAAAACACAGAACCACCGCAGGCTTAGTCTGGCAGTGATCACTCTGCCATGTATCCCAGCTCTCCTACACTGGTAAACTAGAGTAAGTAATTAGCCCTCTAATAGCTCAGCCTGTAATAGCTAGGATAATTAATCCAATGGCCTCTTAATACACATCCATGGCAACAGCAGCACAGAGAGAAGCGTGAGAGGCTGAAAGCATCTTCATAGCAGCAGAATTGCTTTTACACCCCCATACATCACTCATTTATCACTTTGCTATCTTTCAGTCTCTTTCATTCACCTCCCACTTCTCTTTAATCTACCTCTGCTGCTCGAACTTTCCTGAGCAAAAGAAACAGGTGGCTGCAGAGCATAAAAGATCTATTTGAAACATAATTAAACAATTACTACAAAAATATATACACATAATGCAACATTACAAAGTGTCTATACCTGTAGGCTGCAGAGGTAGATCATGCTGTACATCATCTGAGTGACGCAGAAGCAGTGGCGGAAATTATGAAAAGGATTGTTCCTGTAATTGTCATGGATGCAAAGCTGAAAGTGGAAAAAGAGGACTTTATTTTCATTATTTCACATTATCCAAAGAAGATCAAATTTTCTGTAAAGCGCTACATAAATAAATCTGCCTTGAAAATGTATTGTACATATAACTTTTGCCTGGTGGACGATAAAATCACCAAAATGAGTTTATAAGACAAAAAGAGTTTAGTAAGCCAGTAAGCAACCATCTAGCAACCACCCAATACATCCTTGAATCCATCAAGCAACTACCCACGACTCACATTTTCTTCAGAAAAAGTCAAATAAAATAGTTCTCCAAATAAAAATATATAATACATTTATTGTATTACACAATATCCAAAGAAGATATAATTATAATTTTCTGTTAAAACATTTTTTTATATAAAGCTGCTTTGAAATAATGTGTATTGTGAAAAGCACTATATAAATACATCTGACTTGAACTGTCTTATATTTTATTGAATTACACAAATTTTTGCCTGTAAGCCTGTAACATGCAAGTTCTGTTTTAGTTTAGTTTCATTGTGTTTTGGTTGTTTCTACGCACCTGTTTATGTTCAGTTGATTACTCTCCCTTGTATTTAAGCCCTCAGTTTCCTTTGTTTCACAGTCCGGTATTGTTTATGTTAACCGTGGTTATTTCCTGAGCTTCTTCCCTGTGATTTTCCTATGTGTTCCTAGTGGAATGTACTATTAAAGACTCCTTTTGTTATCTTTTATGTGCGTTTACTACAGGGTTCGTACAGATTTCTACCAATAACTTTCCATGACCTTTGAGGCAAATATAAATGACCTAATGTTCCATGAAATGTCATTAACATACATCAATGGGAGGCAACAATGTGAATTAAGTAAATAAAAGTGTCCAGTAACACTGACAGTAACTTTACAAGGTGGCAGTGCCAGAGACAAACTTTTGGAATACAAAATTTGGTAACTAAGAAGATTTTAAAACGGCTTTTAAAACCTCCTATTTACCATTAATGTCATTGGATAATCATCAATCATCAACAAGATAATGTCCCTATTTGAATTCCCCAAAAACAGTCAAGTTTACTTTTTCATTTCTACAATGTACAAGTACAAACTGTAACTGCCAGATGTTACCCCATGCCAGGGTCAGAAATTAACTTTTTCATTAAGGGGCTTTTTTTTTTATCTTCACATTTTACCTATTCTGGTTACACAAATAAAACAATCTAAGAACAATTTATGAATTATTTTAATGCTTTTTAAGCATTAGAAAATTAAGACAACATAATCTTATCATCATGATGACTAAATTAGAAATCTGCACTTTGTTATTTATAATGGTAGAATTCACGAGTTTCAGTCAGAATTCAGCCAGAGAGCACGCACACTGAACTAAACTCTTCGCTTCAGTGATGACTAATCTGAATGCTTCTGATTGGCCATCACATTTATAAGTTCAACAGAAACGTGTGTTTGGTTATAATGCTCAACGCTGCAAAACTAAATCTGATGTAAATACCACAGTCGGATGGATCTATGAACTTTAAGTATTGGTTGTTTAACAAATACTATCACTTAAACATACACCAATCAGACATAACATTATGACCACTGACAGGTGAAGTGAATAACACTGATTATCTCTTAATCACGGCAGCAAGTGAACATTTTGTCCTCAAAGTTGATGTGTTAGAAGCAGGAAAAATGGGCAAGTGTAAGGATTTGAGCGAGTTTGACAAGGGCCAAATTGTGATGGCTAGACGACTGGGTCAGAGCATCTCCAAAACTGCAGCTCTTGTGGGGTGTTCCCGGTCTGTAGTGGTCAGTATCTATCAAAAGTGATCCAGGGAAGGAATAGTGGTGAACCGGCGACAGGGTCAGGGGCGGCAAAGGCTCATTGATGCACGTGGGGAGTGAAGGCTGGCCCGATCAAACAGACAAGCTACTGTAGCTCAAAATGCTCAAAAAGTTAATGCTCAAGAAGTTAATGCATTACATAAATGTTAATGCTGGTTCTGATAGAAAGGTGTCAGAATACACAGAGCATCACAGTGCAGTTTGTTGTGTATGAGGCTGCATAGCCGCAGACCAGTATGCTGACCCCTGTCCACCGCCGAAAGCAGAATTGGAACACGGAGCAATGGAAGAAGGTGGCCTGGTCTGATGAATCACATTTTTGTTGTGGATGGCCGGGTGCGTGTGCGTCGCTTACCTGGGGAGCACATGGCACCAGGAAATAGTATTCCCTGGTGGTTGTGGTCTCTATCAGCAGGATAATGCGCCCTGTCACAAAGCAAAAATGATTCAGGAATGGTTTGAGGAGCACAACGAGTTTGAAGTGTTGACTTGGCCTCCAAATTCCCCAGATCTCAATCCAATCGAGCATCTGTGGGATGTGCTGAACAAACAAGTCCGATCCATGGAGGCACCATCTCGCAACTTACAGGACTTAAAGGATCTGCTGCTAACATCTTGGTGCCAGCACACCTTCAGGGGTCTAGTGGAGTCCATGCCTCGATGGGTCAGGGCTGTTTTGGCAGCAAAAGGGGGACCAACAAAATATTAGGAAGATGGTCATAATATTATGCCTGATCGGTGTATATTATATTATATAAATATTTTGAAACAAATTTCCATGACTTTCGAAAACATTCTGGGTTTATTTATTTTTTCCAAAAACTTTTCCAGGCCTGGAAATTACTTTTAAAATGCCATGACTTTTCCAGGTTAATCTTGACCATATGAACCCAGTTACTAGAGCCTACACAGCGCCTGAAAAGGCAGATAAAATCGACACAAAAATTGCTTTTTTTGACTTGGGCCAACGACCCACAAATCACATTTTCTTTGGAAAAAGTAAAATAAAATAGTTATCCAAATAAAAAGGTATAATAAAAAAGAAATAATATAATCATTACTTAACAGAGTGTTTTCTTACCAGCCATCTTTTCAGCGTGATGGGGTTAATATTAAAGTCCTTTACCAGCCCGAGGTCATGGTACATATGCTCCAGACAACTCAGCATCTTAAAGCACAAAACATTGATGATAGCCTCTTCTGCATTACAAAAGATATGGCTGTCACAGGTTTGGCATGTCAGTCATTTTGACCATGTGTCTATCATACATCGTGTGCACTGTCATTGGTACATCAACTTCTGTAGAGTTTTGATATTCTGCATCTTTCGTTTGGCCGATCCTCACCTCGTTAGGTTCCCATTGCCACACATCGAAGAGCGGCTGCCTCAAAGCTTCTACTGTCCCCTGTGAGAGATGGTACTACACAAGCCCCACAAACACAGGCAACATATGCAGAAGATAGGAAACAAAGAGAGAGAAAAGAGGAGAAAGACAGAACAGTGGCGCGTTAGACTCTTACCTCGTTGGACTCCCACAGCCAGACGTCGAAGGCGGGTTTTCTGAGGGCATCTATGGTTTGCTGGGAGAGCATGTACTGCAGACGACAGAGCTCCCAGTTAACCCCAGATAACCAACGCCTGGCTGTGGCCATTGTGTACAGTACATTCCCATCTATTCACATCATACTCGTTTTACCCCAAAATAAGAATGTAAATTCTGTCCTTATTTACTCATTCATGTCATTACAAATGCTCTTTATTTATAAAATCTCCACAAAGCTTTTTACCATATCCAACGGAGCCCTGCACATGACAAAAAATATGTATATCGGGGGCCATGAATTAACATTTCAGTCCCACGATTTACTAATGCAACAGCACAATATAATAATTCCTTCCCTCATTTTACTAAGTCGTGTGTACGATATAATAATGAATTCCCTCATTTTACTAAGTTGTGCGCACAATATAATTTGTTCCCTCGTTTTACTAAATCATGGACACGTTTTAATAATTTGTTCCCTTGTTTTAGTTAAATCAAGGGAATTAATTAGTACAACATGGCCACAATTTACTAAATCAAGGGCGCAAATTATTATATCTAGTAAAACGAGAGAAGAAATTAGAGATTTCATTGGTTTAGTATGCATGGTCACGATATATATATTTTTGCCTGCATGTCATGTGCAGGGCTCCATAATATCCCAATAAAAATTACATTAAAACATTTTATGTAAATGCGGATAAGATTTGTTAATGACTTCAATAATGATTTTCAATAAAAGTTCAATAATGACTATAGGTTTTTTCTTTTTCTCCATTTTAAAATATATTCAAATAGAAAACATGTTATCACAATATTACTGTATTTATGATTAAATAAACGCAGCCTTGGTGAACAGAAGAACCCTTATGACCCCAAATGTTTGAACAGTTCTTTTAATATATATTTTTATTGTCATTTTTTTCTTTTTATTCTTTTTTTGTCAACCTTTAAACCTTTTTTAATTTGTCCTTAAATGGTGCTGTTTATGCTGACTTATATCAAATTATTTAAGCACACTAAGTATATAAAATGATGGAAAACTTTACAAACACTTGCTCACATCTGCCATTTTACCTTTGGGTATGAAGGCACATCTCTGCGAGGAGTTAACTTCTTGTTGTCATCTAGGAAACTGCTGTAAAGTCAAAAGGTAGATGGGGCTCAGTTGCTGTAGACCAGAACATGCTGTGTTTTTCACTTTTAACAACCATGTCAACATCTCTCAAAGAGAGTATCTTGAGAATATGCAGGTATCTTTGATGCATCTAGAATCTGATCCTTCACTAATAAGAGAGCATGTGAGAGCCATGTCAGCTCATTAAGACACAGAAGGGAATAGACCTGACTTTGCTGTTAGTAACAAGAGCTCCTGGGCTGCTTCTTAATTCTCCTCTCATTAAAGTTAGCAGTACGGACAGTGCTATGAATAGCCTGCTATAGATATACATACATTTGTAATGTCATTGTTTTGGAGCACCTAAGGTTATCTAGCTTATAGATAACCTTGAGGATAACATATTCTTACTAAAGGCAAAAAATTTTGATTTAAAAATGCGTTAAGAAACAGTCATGAAAGTGTGCTCTCTTTGGGCCTGTTTACACCTAGTCACTTCATGTGTTTTTTTCTGATCGGATAGCTATCCGATCGTGAAAAGACCAGGGGCCTGTGCCATGATGGTAGTTTAACAAACTCAGGGTTACAGGATTAGTTTTGAGTTGACAAAACCAAACCAATCTATTCTGGTTTGTTGGTCCCATGAAGCTGATCATCAGCTTTCTCTGTCAACTCAGGCTTTGATCCTGAGTTTAGGATTTGGCTGTGACATCAGTAGTGAACAGCCAATCACATGCTGTGGATCAGGGAAGCCGAGATTCACTTCTCACGAGAGAAGCAGCGAGATCAGTTTCTCTCTTCTGCAGATATTACATGATTGAAACGTATTAAGAATTTAAACAAATTTACACAGCAAGAAGGAAAAAGCTGTCTATGAAAGAGGACAAATCTTACTACGTCAATGCAAGTAAAAGGTATAAAGTTAGTTGATTTATAGAGAGAACTGAACATTTAAGCTCACATGTAGTCATTTTTATAGCTTTATTTATTGATTTTAAAGCTTATTTTTATGGCCTTTATATAGTCTATTTATATTAATTTTAACAAAGTGCCTATTAATGATTTATTAACTAAAATGATACGTGTAATTGAGTAAGTGTATAATAATTGCATAAATGATATCTAAATCATTCAAAATTAATATTATAAATAAGCATTGTTAAAAGCCAGACGATTTAGTCTTTAAAAACCATTTGCTATGTAGTGACCTTTAATTTGGAGTAGAAAAAGGGGGAGTGACTTTATTGCATCAGAGGTGTGTCACTTTGCTCACAGCTGACTGGTCCAATTTCAGTTTGAGATCTCTTATCCAGAACATAACCTGCCCTGGAGCAGGTTAGCTGTGGAGCATAAGTTACTATGGAGATGAACACTGCTAAAAGCCAAGCCACTTTCATGGTACCTAAAACCCAGGATTGGCACAAACTAAGCTTAAACACACCTGGCTAGCCAGCTAAATCAGCTTCATGGTATAGGCCCCAGGTGTAAATGCCCTCCGAAATGCAATCGAGACGGATTTAAATTCGATCACTCAAACCACTTCAGGAGGTGGTCTGGGCCGCATTCCAGATGAAACTGAACAGGTCTAAAAAATGCATCTGGTTGTTGAAACCACATATGTACATTTTATTCCTCCCAACAATGCTAAAAAATAAACGTGTGAGAGCATGTTATAGGCTATATGACAGCGCTACTGCAGCACGCATCGCCGCAAATGAGCAGCCGAAAATAAGTCGCAGATGATCAACACACAATTATCTTCATTAAAAGTTAAGAAACTGAATGATCTTACCAGTGCCGTTGCCGTGCTCTCTCCTATTGCCGTCTTTGATTTTGAAATTAGCTGATGATTAATAAAATTCAGCTCATATCTGTTGTTTTCGGTGACGTGAACTCCATTAAATCTGCATCTAGTGCAGGAATTGAAGATCGGATTTATATCCGTTTTGCGGAGACACATTTATGTGACCAAGTGTAAATGAAATCGTTTTGATAAATCAGATAGCTATCTGATCTGTAAAAACGCATGAAGTGACCAGGTGTAAACAGGCCCTTTAAGTACACTTAAATGGCCTTTTATGTAATTAATATTATATTATCTGCGAGTACAGTTATTCAAAATATACGTTCAAGATTTGAAGTACACTACAAGTGCACATTCAAAACAATTTAGATGAATTTGGTCCACTTTAACATAAAACCAAAACTGACCCTATTTTTTAATGCATGTTCCTGGCCTTATTGTGCACCATTCATGGGGGAAATTATTTCATGTTTTGCTGACATCCCCAAGCAACTCTTACTTTCGAATCAGATTACAGCTGTAGGAAATACTTATATGTAGTATCTTTATATGTAGTTGCTATTGTCTTTAAAATATGGTTTAAGTGTACTAATGAAAGTAAAATATACTTTAATGTCATGTATATTAAAACTTGTATGTCATGTTTTTAAATATATTTGTAATTACACATTTGTATTGATGAATTATCGAATTACACACTACAGTTAAAATGGGAACAAAGCCCTACTAATATACTAATATTTCTGTTTAATCCAAGCGTTTCAGTTCAGAAATGACGTTCCAACGTTCCATCTCCAGAAAAAGCAGTAAGGTCACTGACCTGTTGTTCCTGGAGGCCATCTCCTCCCGCAGCTTCTTGATGTCACTGCGACATTTCTCGATCTCCACCACCTTCATCCCCTCCACTGAAGAGACAGAGGAAAATGACGGAATACATAATGCATAGGATTATGACACATAAATGATGCTTTTACATATTTAAAGTGAGCCAAACAGGAAGAAAATATGTAAATGAGCTAGTGAACATGGTCATGGCCCACACCGCAGAGGTTTTCCTACACATACACACACTGCTGAGCCATAAAAAGGACATTTGACACCTGTCACTGTCTGGCACGTTTCCTTCCATTGTCCAAAATAATGCTGCTGGCCTAAAGTATAAGCAGTTCACCTTTACCATCTATTTGACAGCTGTTTTAATTTACTCCTTACAACCTTGGTTTAAGAATGAGCACGTGTGACACAACATTTCTATGTTGACATCTGTCTAATTTGGTTGCTTCTACCAAATAACAGATGAATTTGCTGAAAAAGCACTGTATAGTTTGATTAGATGCAAGACCTCTGGACTCACATTGTATAATTTAATTAGTGTAATCATGCACATAATATAATCTCTGGACTTCCTGCTACTATTCTGTTTATAGAGAGCGCACAGTAATAAATCACCTCAAATTACATGAGGCTGGTGAAGTGTTCAAACTGATGAAGAGGTCAGGGTCCATCGCCTTGGTGACTCATTACATCATGGCTGTATTTGGATTTCTATGGACACACAGCTGTGCTGCAATGGAATGAATCCTGGTCTCTGGTGATGTTGCATCGAGCATCATTACTGAAACAACTAGTGTGCAAAGACTGTCACTGTCGAAGATGATGCATTGGGCGGCCACTAAACTGACGCTAACTCTTTTGTTTTGAATCATTGTTCAACATAGGTACAGATTCCCCAATAGAGCGGTGAGGGATGACATATTTTTAGAGGCCAAAACCCGGAAATTAGTTAGCATTTTAGCACTTGCGGTTCTATCATCCTGAGGTCAATGGGTTTTTGGCTAAATGCCTGAAATAAGGTCAGCGGTGAACACAAGCTCAAGATATTTTCACATTTTATTCTACGACACAAATACACTATTGATACCCTCTTGTGATTTTTTTTAAGCTTTTACTTATCTTGAAAAAGGCGGTTACTAACACGTGGTTAAATGGGACTACAGCCCAGCAAGCAACTTTGCGTCTTATAGCCGTCCAAACACAGCCCTGATGTCCAGGCTAAAACAAGGCAAAAACAGCTCCACTTGCTTTGTACAGAAATGCACAGAGACATGCAAATGTTTAAACAAATTTGTACTCATGACATGACAGGAAATATGTTTGCTTAATGTTGCTGGACATTACTGCCACTTGTAATTAGAAAATAATCAGGAATTTAATGAAAAAGGATGCATTAAATTGAAGTGACAGTAAAGACATTTATAATGTTACAAAAGATTTATATTCCAGAATTCTTTTGAACTTTCTATTTATCTGAGAATCCTGTAAAAATACCATGGTTTCCACAAAACTTTTAAGCAGCACAACTGTTTTCAACTTTGATAATAACAATAAATGTTTCTTCACTAGAATGATTTCTCAAGGGTAATGAGACACTGAAGACTGGAGTAATTATGCTGGAAGGGTAGTATACTGTATATTAATATGGATGTCATCATAAAATCAATGTAACAATCAAGTCAAGTAATTTTTATAAAAATCATTCTGTTTATGAGAATAAGCATCCTTGCACCTTAGTGTTCTTGTAGGAACAAGGAGCAAAGAAACATCAAACTGTGACCTGGTTTGGTATGTTAATTTACAGGCTCTGTTGATGGTAAACAGCAGCACCCTGCACGGTACACTTCAGCTGGGTACAATGCCTGCTAAAATATACAATGTGAAAGGCTAATGAATAACTTTTCTTTCCAAATACAATCGAAAAGACGAGAAGTACCTTGTACGTGTGGAGTGGCATGCAGACGATTATTATTAATTGCTTGTAATAAAATGCCCTTTTAGTTGATTTCAAAATATAAAATTAAATCTACACCAAATAATGTAAAGTAATAAATATTGTCCACATAGAATCATATGTGAATCAAAGTGACTTCATAGAACTAAGTAGATGAGTGGATAGTGTAATAGGTAAACTATGAGTAATAGGTAAGCTATGAGCTGGAGAGATCCCATAATATACATACAGCACTATCACAATTGTTAGCCTTCATCAAAGCACTTAACCCCAGGATGAAAAGAGTTTGCCAAAAGATATTTAGATGAACTAGAGGTACAAAACACATCAACAGGAAGTCAAAGAGGTGGATCTCATGAAACTTGTAAAGAACATGTCCAGGAGCCTATAGTATACCATGAAGCCGGTTTAGGTAGCTAGCCAGGTATGTTTCAGTTTAGTTTGCGCTAACCCTGGGTTTTAGGCACCATGAAAGTGGTTTGGCTTTTAGCTGTGTTCATCACCAAAGTAACTTGCGCTCCACTGCAAACCTGCTCTGGCTTATTTCAAACCAAAATTGAATAAAAATAAAAGCATAAAAGCTGTAATATAAGACAACTCTGATTATAAGACACCTCCCCCTTTCAAGATGTACCTTTTGGAAAAAGGCTTTTTGAGGACCAAATCTTGTCTTTTATAAAGAAAATAATGTAATAATAATTTTCATATGGCATATTTTTCATATTTTAGTTTTTAGTTTTTATATTGAAAATATGGTAAATGTTGGTAAAATGTGCCAACAATAACACAAATATACATATCCAAATATGGAACACCAAAAGGGCCATAATCTGTATAAGTTTCCCTCTCTTGCATGCACAAGGATAGTCCCGACCCAGGGGTTATGCAGGAACTGGTTGTGGTGATGGACCTCGCTCTTCGGGCGACGAAAGTCACTGCACGCTCCCTGAGTCAGGCGATGTCCACACTAGTGGTCCAGGAACATCACATGTGGCTAAACCTGGCGTGAACCCGACAAAGTTCAGTTTGTCAACGCCCCTGTCTGTCAGGCTGGCCTCTTCGGCGACGCCATCGAGAACTTCACCCAGCAGTTCTTGGTGGCCCAGAAGGAGACAGAGGCAAAAATTAAAAAAAACATCCTGCCCCAACGACCAGCTGCTGCCTCCACCCAGTCGTCGATTGCAGCGCCTCTGCCTACTTGTCGCCGACGGTGTCCCCCTGCATCCGCTCCACCCGGGCAGCAGGTGGCCGGACGCAAGGGAGGTGCCCAACCCGTCCAGGGTCCCGCAAAGTATAGGGGAAGGGGGGGTAGGTTTCGGTCCTGCCACTGGCTCTCCGGAGTCCAGCAGTACCCACATTCTCAGAGAGCAGTTTCCTCCTTCCCTGGGCCCCGGGAGGGGCAGGTATCTGGCATTGTGTGACGCCCCCAGGCCTTGCCACTCCTTTCCTCCCCTCTCCCCCTCGCCAAGGCACAGCAGTGTGGGCATTGAGGACGTCCCCGGGCCTTCTCACCCACACTCTGCCCCACCCTAGAGTACTCAGGCAACACTCCGGGCCTCCTGAGTCAGGTCTGAGTACTCCACCTCGCTGCCCCACCCCGGGTACATCTGTGGTGCTATTGATCCCGCTTGTTCGGTCTCTATGGGCCTGGCTAGGTCTCCCCAGGCCATCTCGCTGGCTCATGCACAATCGGGCCCTTTCAGCTCCCAAGCTCCCATTCAGAATGTTAACGCAGAAACGCATTTTTTAATGCATTGAATACGTTCAAAGGCAGGACAGCGGTCCCACTGAAATTCTTTCAGAGGCTCCTGGGGCATATGGCATCTGCAGCTGCGGTAAGAGATTGGTTCGCACTGATCGACCTGAAGGATGCATACTTTCATGTCTCCATTCTCCCTTGACACAGACTGTTCCTATGCTTTGCATTCGAGTGGAGGGCACATTAGTACAAAGTCCTGCTCTTCAGGCTGTCCCTGTCGCGCTGCGTCTTCACAAAAGTCGCGGAGGCAGCCATTGTTACGCTCAGAGAATGCAGCATTCGAATTCTCAACTATCTTGACGACTGGCTTATATTGGCCCAGTCCCCGGATCAGTTGTGCGAACACAGGGTCCTGGTGCTCCATGACCTCAGCCTGTTGGGCCTTCAGGTCAACCGAGAGAAGAGCAAACTCTGTCCCACACCGAGGATCTCTTATCTCGGTATGGAGTTGGATTCGGTCAACCAGACTGCGCACCTCACAGAGGAGTGAGTCCAATCAGTGCTGAACTGCTTGAATACGTTCAAAGGCAGGACAGCGGTCCCACTGAAATGCTTTCAGAGGCTCCTGGGGCATATGGCATCTGCAGCTGCGGTAATGCCGTTCAGAGTGCTTCATATGAGACCACTTTAATGCTGGCTTCACGACATGGGCGTGGCAGAGCAGCAAGTACCAGGTCTCAGTTACTCCTTACTGTCGCTAAACCTTCACCCCGTGGGCGGACCCTTCGTTTTTACAGGTGGGAGTGTTCCTAGAACAGGTGTCCGGGCATGCTGTGATCTTCACGGATGCCTCATCCACGGGCTGGGGGGCCACGTACAACGGGCATGCAATTTCGGGTCTGTGGACGGGGCCCCAACTGTGTTGGCATATCAATTGCCTTGAGTTACTGGCAGTACGTCTCGCCCTGGGCCGCCTCAAAAAGCCGCTACAGGGAAAGCACGTACTGGTCCGTACGGACAGCACTGTGGCCGTTGCATACATCAACCATCAGGGTGGTCTACGCTCCCGTTGCATGCTCCGGCTCGCCCGCCATCTCCTCCTGTGGAGTCAGAAGCGTCTGAGGTCGCTTCAGGCCACTCACATCCCAGGTGTGCTCAACCAGACAGCTGACGAGCTCTCTCGTCAGTCGACACCTCCGGGAGAGTGGCGACTCCATCCCCGAAGCGTCCAGCTGATATGGGACCTCTTCGGAGCTGCGCAGATAGACCTGTTCGCCTCTCTGGACTCTGGACCCATTGCCAGTTGTACTATTTCCTGACCGGGGGCAGCCTCGGCATGGATGCACTGGCGCACAGCTGGCCCCAGGACCTACGCAAATATGCGTTTCCCCAAGTGAGCCTTCTCGCACAGACACTGTGCAAGGTCAGGGAGGACGAGGAGCAGGTCTTTCTAGTTGCGCCCTATTGGCCCAACTGGACCTGGTTCTCCGAACTCACACTCCTCACGACAGCCCCTCCCTGGCTGATCCCCCTGAGGAGGCACTCTATGGCCCCTGCGTCCAGACCTCTGGAAACTCCATGTCTGGTCCCTGGACAGGACATGGAGGTTCTAGGTGGCCTACCACAGGCAGTGGTAGACACCATCACTTCTGCTAGAGTCCCCTCTACGAGGCGTCTCTACGCTCTGAAGTGGAACCTGTTCATTGAGTGGTGCTCTTCCCACCGGGAAGACCCCCGAAGGTGCTCGATTAACGTCATGCTTTCTTTCCTGCAAGATGGGCTGGAGTGAAGGCTGTTTCCTTCCTTTCCTTCCTGACTTGGCTTACCAGTCCCAAGACATGCCTTGCCCATTCGGGTTGCGAGTGCATTCCACAAGGAGTGTAGCTTCCTCCTGGGCACTGGCTCAAGGCGCCTCGCTGACAGACATATGTAGAGCTGTGGGCTGGGCGACACCCAACACATTCGCTAGATTCTATAGTCTCCGTGTAGAGCCGGTATCTTCCCGCATCCTCGCCCCCAGTGGCCAGTAGAGCTAAGTGCTCATTCTAGTGTCGACTTGCAATGCCACTCCGGTGCGTGGAATGCGTGAACCGCATGCCAATGTCCATTGGCTTGTTTTTAATCACTCGAAGTAGATTGGTCTCTGAAAACAGATCCCAATTCGTCGGTCAGTTCCGACATACATATCTGTTCCCTCCTTCAGGGAACAAGGGTTACATACCTAACTGAGACGACTTCTCACCTTTTTTGTGTACAGTGACAGACGTTGGCATGTCAAAAACACAGGTGCTTGATCTGCATTACCTATTTGATCCAGGGGATATTGTTGTTTTTTTCCATAGACCGATCACAAAGTGCTGAAAAAACAGCAGTTTCTCCCTGAAGTTGGAGAGCAAGTGCTGGGCAACTTGTTCTGCGGTGTAATGCTAATCTATTACGGCGCATCATTCTTACGTTGCGTGTCCATTGGCGCACAGTGTGCAGAGCAGAGCGAGCGTCTTCAGTTCATTCCTACGGAAGTTGAGCTTCATGCTCGCGCATGAGCGTGAAGCTAAACTTGCATAAGAATGAACTGAAGACGCCCGCTTTGCTCTGCGCCAGTAGACATGCACCGGCACACATCGTATTTGATGAGAGTTGTTTGATGATGAATCCGCTGCGTTTATCAGTCCTGGGGGACGCACTTGTTTTACACGTATATTTGGCACTCCCTATTGTTGCAGGTGTATTATTGACGTGAAAGTCTAGACCCTGAATATAAGACGACCCCATTTGTTTCAGATGTACTTCCAAGAAAAAAAAACACTGTCTATATGATAAATATATGATAAATTGTGTTGCATTAATTTGTTTACCATTAACATTTTTGATAATATATTTGTATTAAATCATAAAAATATTTAATTTTTCTGAATAAAATATATATAATTAAAAATGTTTATAAATTATGAATGATAAAAATAAGGTGTTAATCTAATCCATAATCAATTATTAAATTTAATTGATTAGACATGTTTTTGATTATTGAAATTTGAATAAACAAAACAAACAAATGGTTTCAAGTTATAATAAAGTTTAACAAGCACAAATAGCATTTGTTAAAAAAATGCTATTTGCTGTTGTCATTCATTTAACAGTCATTTTAACTGATGATAATAATAATAATAATAATAATAATTGATTGTTTAATACCATATACAGTTAAACCATAAAACCAGGATATTTTCTGAGATGGTTATCATACCGTGAATCATAGCGTTACAACCCTAGTCACAATTCACCAACAAAAATTTTTTTAATTAATTAATTACTAAATAAATAAATCATGTTTTGCATAAAGAATGGAGGCCTATTTTGAATTACATTATTTTCATTACAATTAAGCACATTGCTAACAGCAAAAACAAACAAACAAAAACATAAAGCATAAAACAATGTGTTAAATGTAAAAAAAAAACTTTACCTACAGAGTTTTTGACAATGTCAAACGCCATGATATATGTATGTGTGTGTGTGTGTGTGTGTGTGTGTGTGTGTGTGTGTGTGTGTGTGTGTGTGTGTGACCTGGACATGTTTTTGTGTGATTCACCAAATCCCTGTGTCTACTTCATATGTTAGTATGATTTATTTATGATTTTGTTTAATTATACGAGTAGTATGTCTGAAGTCGTAGTATTAATAAAACAGTAGGCGAAAAGTTCCCGGATGACTTACTTCTTCTGGCGAGATTCTGAGTAACAGTTTACCATTGTAAATGGATTTGTGAATGGCAGTGAAGCAACACAACTGAAGCCGTAGGTCACATGACACTGACAACATGGCGGATATAGTATGTCACATCCTGTGTGTAGTATGAATTTCATTCATACTACACACAGAACAATCTAGTTTCAATCCACCTACTAGCATGTTTGGATGCAGTGAGTGTTCTGGATTCTGTTGACTTTAACAACAATGACAAAAATGTAGCAAAAACACTGGGTTGATCTGTTAATGACAAGTTCATGACATAGAAAGTGAACTGTGTCAACTACAGCATCATCTGCTCCAGTGTTACATCTATAGGGTATAATGCACAATAAATAGCAATCACTGGCTATTTGAGTTATATATCAGTTGTGGTATGGAAGGCTTCTTACATAAATCAAACACAAAACATATCTACTTCCTCATATCTGCATTGGGTACACCAGAACATTACTTATAATGCACTGCTGTTGTTGAAATCACTACATCTGACTGTGAGCAGATTTTATCATGTCTTGTTTGTCAAGTTTAGCCCTTCCATTCTAGCATGCCCTCTGTCCATTAGCAAAACACTGGACAACATATTGGGTGAAAACAGTTTAAAACTCACACTCCACTCTCTTCTCCAGCATGGCTAGGCGATTTGTCACCTCAGTCTTCAGTTCGTTGATTTTAAATGCCCTTGGGGAGAACAGCGAGGCAGACCGGTGTAGATGGAGAGAAATATACAAAGATTATTTATCCTTGAAATACCAAAACGATTAAAAATTCAATCAAATGAAGGTTATCATGAATTAGCTGAGAAATGTAATATAAAATAAAATAGCAGAGATGGGGATAATACCTGGAGAACTGCTCTGCCACCTGGGTCAGAACATTCTGGAAAAGCTCCTCTTTATCTAAAAGATGAGAAACCAATCCATATCCATAATCATGGCCAAACAATAATGTATAATGTATTTCACAATTTGATATATCTGTGTTTCCTCCTGTCAGCCTAAATAAAATAAGTAATACATGTACAATGAATGAAGCATTCTGCAACAAACAGTAAATACAAAAATACATATATATTCCTGGTATTCTCACCTGCTCTTCTATCAGAGGCTTGACACTTAGTTACAATTATACGGAGTGAGATTTGATATATACACCGATCAGGCATAACATTATGTCCTAATACTGTGTTGGTCCCCTTTTTCTTGCCAAAAAAGCCCTGACCCATTGAGGCATGGACTCCACTAGACACCTGAAGGTGTGCTGTGGTATCTGGCTCCAAAATGTTAGCAGCAGATCCTTTAAGTCCTGTAAGTTGTGAAGTCGGGCCATGGATCAGACTTGTTTGTTCAGCACATCCCACTCATTGGATTGAGATCTGGGGAATTTGGAGGCCAAGTCAACACCTCATTGTGGTCAACATCCTCAAACCATTCCTGAACCATTTTTGCTTTGTAGCAGGGCACATTATCCTGCTGAAAGAGGCCACAGCCACCAGGGAACACCGTTTCCATAAAAGGGTGCACATGGTCTGCAAAATTGCATAGGTAGGTGGTACGTGTCAAAGTAACATCCACATGGATGGCAGGACCCAAGGTTTCCCAGCAGAACATTGCCCAAAACATCACACTAGATCTGCCGGCTTGCCTGCTTCCCATAATGCATCCTGGTGCCATGTGTTCCCCAGGTAAGCAATGCACACGCACACGGCCAACCACATGAAGTAAAAGAAAACATGATTCATCAGACCAGGCCACCTTCTTCCATTGCTCCATGGTCCAGTTCTGATGCTCACATACCCACTGTTGGCACTTTCGGCGTGACTGACTGGTCTGCGGCTATGCAGCCCCATATGCAACAAACTGTGATGCACTGTGTATTCTTACACCTTTCTATCAGAACCAGCGTCTTGAGCATTTTGAGCTACAGTAGCTCATCTGTTTGACTGGTCCACACAGGCCAGCCTTCCAGGCTGTTCCTTTCTTGGACACTTTTGACAGATACTGACCACTGCAGACCGGGAACACCCCACAAGAGCTGCAGTTTTGGAGATGCTCTGACCCGTCTAGCCATCACAATTTGGCCCTTGCCAAACTCGCTCAAATCCTTACACTTGCCCATTTTTGCCCATTTCTGCCTAATATATCCCACCTACTAACAGGTGCCATGATGAAGAAATAATCAGTGTTATTCATGTCAGCTCTCAGTGGTCATAATGTTATGCCTGATCAGTGTACATACATAAACTTTTAAATGTAGCTCCACTCATTGTTTGGGCCAAATTTCAGCCTAATAAAAGAACCTGGCTGGGAAACAATTACTGGCTGGCTGGCTGTCATTGCCAAGGGCTCAAGGTATGGCTGGTAAAAGCCATAAGGATAAGGTCACAACCTGATTGGAAAGCTTTTATCGCATTTTGCTACGGAAAGTACTGAACATCCAAAACAGGACATTTCAAAAACAGTCGGAGACCCACCAATGTGAAAAAAGACAGACAAAAATATTGAATGCAATGCAAATGCAATTACTTTATTATCTGTTATATTTAACAATGTTATCTCATATTTCACTCTTAATAGTCAATTTCTAAATGTATTCTATCTCTTTAACCAGAGCTATTTGTTACAATCACTCTCTCAGCACCTCAGCTAAAATGAAACAATACTAAAACCACCAGCAGATGGCAGCAAATCATTGTCTTACATGAATCACTGAATCATTCAGTCCCAAATGATTAGTTTAAAAAAGTGATGTGATGTCTTAAAGGGTTAGTTCACCCAAAAATGAAAATACTGTCATTAATTACTTACCCTCATGTCTCATGTTGTTCGACACCCGTAATACCTTTGCCAATGAAGCTTCTGAGCATTATGAATCAGTGTATTGAATCAGCTTTTCGGATCGCCAAAGTCATGTGATTTCAGCAGTTTGCTAGCCTAGAAATCTAGACGCACCCTAGCGGCAGCAAATTTAATTTGCCGCAAGTGTAGTCTAGCAACTCTCGGTAGACCTGCGAGCTGGAAAAACCAAACTCTGGTCAGGCCAATCACATCGTGTATAGAGTCAGTGGGTGGGCTTAACATAGTTGCTGAGGTTCCACGTGCTACTTGAAAACAAAGAAGCTGGCGAACAGCGGTCTTTCGAATCGGCTTTGGCCGCGACTCTGGGAGACTTGTTGTTAAACTTTTCTTTGAGAAAAGAACAAAGAACGGTACTGAAGTCATTCTTAAGAAAGGAAGATGTGTTCGGAGTTTTGCCGACCGGATATGGCCAAAGTTTAATCTATCAACTAGCTCCGTTTCGCCTTCTTCGTTGCTCTGGTTGGTTGTAGCGTTATCCTATTGCATGCAGACGGAATTTGTAAGACAATCGTTTATCCCGCCCCTCGGATTGAGCCCCGTCAATGGTGAGTTCCCAGACCCAACATCTTGATGTGGGTCTGGCTTGTCAGGCTAGTAGTTTGCCGGTTTCTGATCAGAATCATGAATTGATACGCTGATTCATAAATCTTCGAAGCTTCAGGAAGCAGTGTTTTGAAATCAGCCATAACTATATAAGTCATTATTTTGTTTTCTTTTTTGCACACAAAAACTATTCTCGTCACTTCATAAAATTATTGTAGAACCACTGTAGTGAGATGGACTTTGTGATGACGTCTTTAGTACCTTTTATGGGTCTTAAGAGAGGAAATGTCATTGCTTCCAGTGGAGGCCTTTCTTCATTTGTGTTCCGAAAATGAACGGAGGTCTTACAAGTGTCGAACGACATGAGAGTAAGTAATTAATGACAGAATTTTAATTTTTGGGTGAACTAACCATTTAATGAGCAAGTGTTCTGCACACTTTGATATCAAATTGACAAAATTGCATCTAACATACAGTTAGGTGTCCGAAAACATTACATAAAGTCTGCACTTAAGTATATTATTTCCACTCATTTTTTCTCCACCAATAATAGACAACTGAAAAAGTGTGCTCTAATACTGCAGATTTTCACAAAATAGTCCATGCATTTATAAAATGTGCATACCTATGCACGGTATACATATACTGCAGAAACAGTATCATGGTAGTAAAAAATACCCACAGTATTTGTGCATAACTGATGAGATATTGAAAAACAAAGCAGAGAAACTACATGGCGTTGACAATAAATCTGCTGAGAAATAGCCTTGGAATGTGGATGAATCAGAGAATCTGTCCAAAAAAAGGAACTTGTATATCTGAGTTCGCTTTTAAATCAATAAAAAGTTATAATCACTTCTCTGCTCATGGTAATACAGATAGATTGAAAAGACTGCAGTCCACCCCCACTGCAGGAGTGTTCCCACAATGATAAATGGAGTCGCTCTTGTGCTCACACGCAGCTTTCCACACACTCCATTTATGGAGATTTGAGAACATATGAGTGATCACTCTAGAGCTCTTTCGGTCTTCATAATAAAACAAACTCCATTTTCCCATTTCAATCGGAATGTAAACACTATCAGTGAAAGCACAGTTTTGAACATGTGATTCATACATACATAAACATTTAGGGTATGTCAAATGACATAACATGCAGAACATCTGACACTTACCTGCAAGTTGTCCACCAGTTATGGGCACCACTTTGTACGGCGACCTTCAAAAACACATTAGGACACACAAACGCAGTTACAAAGCATTTGGGCCACACTAAAACACGTCCCCTCTGCCTAAGTGACAGTCAAGTTACTCCTCACGAGAGATGCCATTTTCTGTAGTATTACTATCCAAGATGTCTACTCCTATGGCTGCCCATTGTGATTGTGACTGGTGAATGGACACACTTAGACTCTCAAAGAGTGACTTCCCCTTTATCTTTATCTGGCCGCCATCCATTGTTTGTTTAGCATGTAGGGCAGATTTCCATATAACCAACAGATAAGGCACAGACAGTAGACTACTTTACTGGGCGTCTCACCTCTGAATGTTTGAACTGTGTCTTTATGTTTTATCTGTGTGCATTTTTTCCCTTATTGTGTCTGCAAATTGGTGTTAGATTGGATCATTGGATTTATATTATAAAATCTCCAACATTTAGTATTTGCTGTTAACTAAAACGGGGAATGCATGCTAAGACAGTTCAAATACACCAAAACGTTTGGCTATTTCAGAAGTAAATTTATTTGACTTAAGATCTTTTTTAAGAACTAAACTGTAGAAAAAAAGTCTGTATAAAAAAGTAATAACATGACTCGTATATATAAAAATAAAAACACCATATGGTGGACCATTTGTTATTAAATCTTAAGAGATTCTGAATAAATCAGAGTATACTGCATGTATATAAGCCACTTTTAAAAAAGTTAAAAAGCACTAAAATGTTTAAATATGATGGGGGGCAAAGTTACCTCTCTGAGTTGTTTGGCATTGTGGGGTCGATGGAGACCATTGCTCCTGTTGAGTCCAGAAGGGAAATGGTTGTGTTCCTGTCAGCAGCAGACACATTCTCTAAATATGGCAGCACTTCAAAACTGGGAACACTTTAACTGCACACACACACACACGTCTGGTTCACTATCTTTGTGGGGACTCTCCATAGACATAATAATGATTTTTATGCTGTACAAACTGTATATTCTATCCCCCCTAAACCTACCCATCACACAAAACTTTCAGCATTTTTACATTTTCAATTTGTATGATTTATAAGCTTGTTTCCTCATGGGGACCTCAATTTACGTCCCCACGGTGACATGAGTCCCCATGAGTCAGTGTGCATTCGGTCGAGGGATAGAAAAACATACACACACACACACACACACACACACACACACACACACACACACACACACACACACACACACACACACACACACACACATCATACTGTACCTGGCGAGCCCTGTGGCAGTGCAGAATAACTCCTTTATATCACATGGGCTGCAGAAACGGCTGAAAACCACCTAAAAGAAACAATGTCTGTTCAGTGTCTCTAAAACTACTTAAAATCTTGAAAAATTCAACTTCTTCATGCTATGTCAAAGATTAAAAAGATCTGATCATGGGGTTTGAAACACAATTAATATTCAGTATTAAATATATATTTAAAATATTATCAGTTTAACTGCACTGACACTGCAATTTTGATCGGATGAGAACAATATTTGACTGAATTGAGCTGGATAATGACACTAACGTCGACACTGCAAAATCGACACTGTTACTGAACTAAAATGAATCAACACTGAACTCACTTTATATTTGATGAATTTTAGATCATCAAGTTATTTTTCTGTTTATTAACATGAAGCTGCTTTGAAACTTCATATGTATAAAGGACTATATAAAAAAATTCTCCAAAAAGTGAAAATTGTCATTACCTTCACACATCTTTTTCACTTAGATGAGTTACATGTCAATTCATATGGAATTAAAATGATTAAATACTGAACAGTTCAGTAATGATACCTAATAAAGCAATTTTCAGTCCGTGATGTCAAAATCATAAAATCAATTACATTTTTATTTTCAAATAGTCTCTCTGCCATCCTGGCAGCCTAGCCCAGTTACTTTTTATTATCATTCCAAGAAAACCAAATAAAGTATTCTGCCATTTTAAAAAAAAATGCATGGCATGGTGGTAATGACAGCAGTATTAAGGACAGCAGTTTGTTGTTATAAAACTATTACAAATGGTAGACATAAATGCAAAATTAATTGAAAATATAATTTTAACACTTGTTCAAAGTACAATTTCCCAGATTTTTAACACCTTTTATAGAGGAATGTATACATGCTGGGTGGGCGGCAAGCTCAAAGTAGCAGAAATCTTTCAAAATGAGGAAAAAGTAATTACAGAGATAATAATAATAGTTGTTTTTTTTTTTTTTGTTTTGTTTTAAAACACTGCCTTTAAAAACACATTTTTCTTTAAAATCACCTATGGTGTACAATCAAAGCGACTATGATTATCTTCCTGGTATCTATGTATGATGCTGACCATTAAAGATGATTATTTATTATTATTCGAGACTCTGCACAAAAACAATGCCAAGTCATCCATCATTTGCATGTAGTGTCAGACCTGATCCTGAGCACTCTGACCCACTTCCAACACAACAGGACAGCAAAAACAGGTGACATACACAAAAAAAGACAATGAAAGGGGTGCAGCTGACAGACCGAAGGAAAGAAGAGGAAAAAAGAGAGAGAGAACGATAATAAGACTTAGCTAGAGCTTCAAAAAAGACATGATAAGATAAGAATGAGCAAGAGTGGGAGAAAGAGAGAGAAAGGGAATTGTTTCCTAATACAATTGCAGGTTCTGAGTTCAAAGATATGAGAAATACTTATTAGTGTCTAAAAAAGAGCTTCTAATGGAGCACTTTGTCAAAGATGAAACATAAAACCCACAACTAACAGCCTTGGAGAATAGAGACAATAAAATGATGTACCACCATTCACAGAGCAAAAATAAATCAGCCATATTAGCTTAATTTTAGCAGTGGAGAGAAGTTTCTAGCCTCTTTGAAGGACTATGTGAGATTTTAGAAAAGGGCCTGAAGATATACAGTTGAACTAGACTAAAACTAAATACATGATATTTTGCCACTTCTCCTGTAATATACAGTGTCGCGTGTGTGCAGTGGAGTGGATACACACAGATCTGCTCATTAAAATGTCCTTTTGTTTTTCACTGTGTTCTAGGCTTTTATATGTTGATTAATTTGTTCTTGTGCCAAAGCTGAACAATGGCAAGCAGATGCACATTTGTAACTAATAAAACAAAACCCTGATTTTACTCTAATGTATGCAAAACACACTAATTTGCTGTAATTAATTATTTGGTCACAGTTCATATAAATTTTTTAAACTTCTATATACTTGCCTTTTTCACCTAATTCATTTTAATGCAGGGGTGTCCAATCCTGCTCCTGGAGGGCCACTGTCCTGCAAAGTTTAGCTCGAACCCCAATTAAACACACCTGAACCAGCTAATCAAGGTCTTACTAGGCATGCTAGAAACTTCCAGGCAGGTGTGTTGAGGCAAGCTGGAGCTAAACTCTGCAGACCCGAGTTTTGTGGTTATTATCAGTACATTTTAAAGACCTCCTGTGGTGAAAATCAAGTTTTTAATGTTGTTTATATGTGGTATTTTTAACATGCTGTAAGATAAACCATGAGCAAACTCATAAGTCAACATCATGAGTTATCTGAGTATTTTCTCCTTAAAACAGCAGTGAAAAAAGACGTGGTTTTCTCCAGATCACAAACTACCATATAACCAATCACGTCAATGTGCTGGTGCAATTTAGCATATCATTAACTATGCTGTGAAGCAGGGGGGTCTCAAGAGAAGTCATACCGGTATATTTTTCTGTTGATATGAAAAATCGGGTACATTTAGCAATATAGCAGCTGAATTATGTATATGATGTACACCGATCAGGCATAACATTATGACCATCCTAATATTGTATTGGTCCCACTGAGCAGATCCTTCAAGTCCTGTAAGTTGCGATGTGAGGCTTCCATGGATCGGACTTGCTTGTTCACCACATCCCACAGATGCTCGATTGGATTGAGACAGGGATCAGCATGGTCACCCTGATTGGTCTGTGTCTATGCAGCCCCATACGCAAAAAAACTGCGATGCACTGTGTATTCTGACACCTTTCTATCAGAACCAGCATTAACTTCTTGAACATTTTGAGCTACAGTAGCTCGCCTGTTTGATTGGTCCACACAGGCCAGCCTTCGCTCTCCACGTGCATCAATGAGCCTTGGCCGCCCATGATCCTGTCCTGACCACTGTTCCTTCCTTGGACCACTTTTGACAGAAGAGCTGCAGTTTTGGAGATGCTCTGACCCAGTCATCTAGCCATCACAATTTGGCCCTTGTCAAACTCGCTCAAATCCTTACGCTTGCCCATTTTTCCTGCTTGTAACACATCAACTTTGAGGACAAAATGTTCACTTGCTGCCTAATGTATCCCACCCACTGACAGGTGCCGTGATGAAGAGATAATCAGTGTTATTCACTTCATCTGTCATAATGTCATGCCTGATCGGTGTATATTACGATGTTATGATGAACTATATGCCTTTCTCCACTGACGTTCTATGATGTTCAAAGGGTTTCTAAGGATGCTGACTTTAAGAAGGCAGCTCTAACTCTAACATTAGCAACACATTAAAACGTAGTCAAGAAAAAAGCTAATCATATTAATTACCGTTATGTGTCCAGCGTATAGAGAGCGATACATAAAACGCATTACCATTCTGATCCATCAATTTGTATATGAGCCTGTATAATTCACTCTTCCACTACTTCTTAATCAGTTTCTGGCTGAAACATATATAGCTGAATTAAACCAGTATTTCCAGTTGACTTGCCATTAATTTTTATGGATTCCATTTAAATGGTTTAGTAATAATCAAAAGGCATGTCTAACCAATTCGATATTCGACTTTTACGATAGTTTTGCTCAAATGAAACAGTAAACTGCTGATGAAGTGTCTCTCAGAACGGCTCAGAAGATAAAGTTCATGCAAGACTGTCCAGTGTGTGTGTGTGTGTGTGTGTGTGTGTGGTAAATGAAACATTCATTCACACAGAGAAATGCGAAACATGCAGGATTCATATTTAAGTAGTCTTTTGCGGTTTAATATTCACAGACACTAGTCTATATCGCGATTTGATTTAAGTGTTCTGACCTGCTTTTTATTTAGCCTATTCATCAAAAATTAACATCCCATGAAACGCTGCGGTTATACAGCTCATTTTGTTTTTATGACTGGATTCCACGATTCTGTCCGACAGGCGGACTTTAAGGTAAAACGCCAATTCAGTTCAGTTTGATTGCTCAAGATTGCTCAAGTAGATTGGTACATTAACACTGAGTGACTTAATGAAATGGTTATACGTTGTAAAATAATAAAGGCACCAATATGCCATCCTGTAATACCTGAAACATTGTTTATGTATATTTACAGTGAACTTCTGGCACCCGCAGCTATTTTTACTATTTAATAGAATCATTTATACTAGTGCAATTACACACCGTAGTAGTTAAGACGCTTAATATAAAGTGTGACCAACAAACAGCAGAAGATAACAAATGACTGTCACTTGGATGCCTGTAAATTAACTGATAATATATCGACCATGCCTAATCTATTTAATTAGAAACATTATTAAAGGAAATCAGATCAGCTGTTCACCTGCAACCTCTTGAGAATTGAGACAGACTCCTGAAAACATGACATGCTGGCTGAGTTTTATAACGTGACGAAGCGTCACATACAGGGTGCTCAGTGTGTAAAAACTATTAAAATGTCTTATGAAGGCAAACAGGAGACATTTAAAAAGGGGGTTTTAAGTAAGCGTGGAAGAGGAAATGTACAGTTCAGTGAAAATGAGGAAAAATGATTTATATAGACTATAAATCTTCAAACTGTTATAGAAGGACAGTACATTCAAAAACAGAAAACCTATTATGTAACATCAATAATCTCCAAAGAGCCATTAAGTCGAATCAGTCTTTAAATTTCTGTTTTCCATTTTGAAAAGGTAAGTTTTCAAGTAAATTTCTTGTTTAAGCGAGTATCTTTAAACGCAAAATTGCACATTGTAATTGCTAAATGTATTTATAAATGTTTTAATATTCAAGGGTGTAGTTTAAAGAGCATTGACAGTTCCCCATTCATTTAGCTTTCTCCTTCAGGGCATGATGCTAAAAGAAAATATTTAAATGTATTCTTCTCTAAATTAAATTTTCTCTAGATCTCAAATATCCATTCTCAATAATCAGTTGTTTCATGGTAACAGGGTTCAATATTTATTAAGATTGTTTTCTAATAAGCCTAACAAAACAAAAGATTAAAAGTGATTATAAAATATTAAAATAATTTAAGAGTCTTGCCCTAAAAAGGTTCATAGGTTCATATTACGTGGATTTTTTGTTGTTGTTATAGTCTAACATTTTATAAAATTGTACATATGTGTATGTGTGTGTGTGTGTGTGTGTGTGTGTGTGTGTGTGTGTGTGTGTGTGTGTGTGTTTTAGTGCATATAGTATTTTTTTAGTATATATAGTATTTGAATAGTATATTTTGGTGTATATACTGTTTTTTTTTATTCTGACATTTCATAAAATTTAATATATAGTATAATAGTTGCACAAAATGTATGTATAGCCTAGTAGTTTGTCAAAAGAGAATGGAAAAATGAAAAATTCTTAACCAGATTTAAAGCAATCATTATGTTTATATAATGTATATATGTTTATCCATATATATCATGTTTATTCCTTCGTACTAAACATGGTCCAGCAGATAATAAAATAGCTTTTAACTTTCTAAAAACAGTTCAATCGTTATTTTATGCTGTCTCTACTCCCCCAACGCAATGCCATGCATGAGTGAGAGTTCGCGCGTCACTCGAGCGTTTACCTTCTGAATCCGTCCATCCACGTCCAGGTATATCATCCGATACGCCGAAGACGCGCTGCCCATCTCGTTCCACTCTCGCTCCGTACGCTGCCCTGGACTACCGGCTTCCGTTCGGTGCTAATACAAAGTTCTGTCTGGCTGTTTCTTTGAAATGGAAGAGATTTAATAACGCAGAGAGCGTGCTGCTCATTGCCACTGATCTCTCAACTCATCGCGCCCCCTTCACTCCCACTAGTGCACGCGCAAAAAGACAAGAAACGCACGCGCTCTCCTTATGATCTCCATAGTAACCGAGCCATACAAGGACGCGCGAGGATGCAGTGTGAAAAGGGTCATGCAGTAGTATTGTATTCCATTGATTATTATATATTGATGATTTTTTTTTTTTTTCAAAGATGTCACAGTATTTTCTAATATGAAGTGAACATAAATGTGAAAGCAATTCTACTTTTTAGCAGATTTTGCTAAAACTGCTAATTTATTAGAATAGACATACCATAATGTTATTACAGAGAAATATATATATATATATATATATATATATATATATATATATATATATATATATATATATATATATATATATATATATATATATATATATACATACATACACTCACCTAAAGGATTATTAGGAACACCTGTTCAATTTCTCATTAATGCAATTATCTAATCAACCAATCACATGGCAGTTGCTTCAATGCATTTAGGGGTGTGGTCCTGGTCACGACAATCTCCTGAACTCCAAACTGAATGTCAGAATGGGAAAGAAAGGTGATTTAAGCAATTTTGAGCGTGGCATGGTTGTTGGTGCCAGACGGGCCAGTCTGAGTATTTCACAATCTACTCAGTTACTGGGATTTTCACGCAGAACCATTTCTAGGGTTTACAAAGAATGGTGTGAAAAGGGGAAAACATCCAGTATGCGGCAGTCCTGTGGGCGAAAATGCCTTGTTGATGCTAGAGGTCAGAGGAGAATGGGCCGACTGATTCAAGCTGATAGAAGAGCAACTTTGACTGAAATAACCACTCGTTACAACCGAGGTATGCAGCAAAGCATTTGTGAAGCCACAACACACACAACCTTGAGGCGGATGGGCTACAACAGCAGATAGGAATATATATATATATATATATATATATATATATATATATATATATATATATATATATATATATATATATATATATATATATATATATATATATATATATATATATATATATATATATATATACACACTCACCTAAAGGATTATTAGGAACACCATACTAATACTGTGTTTGACCCCCTTTCGCCTTCAGAACTGCCTTAATTCTACGTGGCATTGATTCAACAAGGTGCTGAAAGCATTCTTTAGAAATGTTGGCCCATATTGGTAGGATAGCATCTTGCAGTTGATGGAGATTTGTGGGATGCACATCCAGGGCACGAAGCTCCTGTTCCACCACATCCCAAAGATGCTCTATTGGGTTGAGATTTGGTGACTGTGGGGGCCATTTTAGTACAGTGAACTCATTGTCATGTTCAAGAAACCAATTTGAAATTATTCGAGCTTTGTGACATGGTGCATTATCCTGCTGGAAGTAGCCATCAGAGAATGGGTACATGGTGGTCATAAAGGGATGGACATGGTCAGAAACAATGCTCAGGTAGGCCGTGGCATTTAAACAATGCCCAATTGGCACTAAGGGGCCTAAAGTGTGCCAAGAAAACATCCCCCACACCATTACACCACCACCACCAGCCTGCACAGTGGTAAAAAGGCATGATGGATCCATGTTCTCATTCTGTTTACGCCAAATTCTGACTCTACCATCTGAATGTCTCAACAGAAATCAAGACTCATCAGACCAGGCAACATTTTTCTAGTCTTCAACGGTCCAATTTTGGTGCGCTCGTGCAAATTGTAGCCTCTTTTTCCTATTTGTAGTGGAGATGAGTGGTACCCGGTGGGGTCTTCTGCTGTTGTAGCCCATCCGCCTCAAGGTTGTGCGTGTTGTGGCTTCACAAATGCTTCGCTGCATACCTCGGTTGTAACGAGTGGTTATTTCAGTCAAAGTTGCTCTTCTATCAGCTTGAATCAGTCGCCCATTCTCCTCTGACCTCTAGCATCAACAAGGCATTTTTGCCCACAGGACTGCCGCATACTGCATGTTTTTCCCCTTTCACACCATTCTTTGTAAACCCTAGAAATGGTTCTGCGTGAAAATCCCAGTAACTGAGCAGATTGTGAAATACTCAGACAGGCCCATCTGACATCAACAACCATGCCACACTCAAAATTGCTTAAATCACCTTTCTTTCCCATTCTGACATTCAGTTTGGAGTTCAGGAGATTGTCTTGATTGATTGTCTAGACCACACCCCTAAATGCATTGAAGCAACTGCCATGTGATTGGTTGATTAGATAATTGCATTAATGAGAAATTGAACAGGTGTTCCTAATAATCCTTATATATATATATATCGGTGTAGGGTCAGATTTCGGCGGGAAATTGCATGCCACGCCATTTAGCAACTATGTGAAAAGTAGCTCTGACAGTGTGCAGCTGAAACGTTTTGTCATAATTAACGCATGAGAAAACGAACCATGGATCATTCAAAATGCCAAGCCTCCGTGTAATCACCATTGTAAAAACAACATCCATAATGTGCTCATCGGTGCCTCAAACCATATTCATCCGCAAAGGAGCAGAGCTGAAGCGCAACCAATGTTCTTCCGCAAAAGCAAGACGCATGCATTTGGTTTTTTTTTGTGCCAAAAGTTGCATATATCCCATACTGTAGCTGTAATTAATTAGTTTAAAACAGAACATGTTTTAAAATATTTTTAATCAGACTGTTTTTCCCTGTGCACTCAACATAACCTTCCGACCTGTTCGTCCTTCCCTTTATTGTTCAAGTTTGTGTTTTACTAAAGAGATATTTTTTTTCTTAATTAACTATAGGCTACCTTCAATGACATCATTTGTACTTAGAAATAACCTAATGTGAGAACTGCTGATACACGTGATGGCAGAATAAAGAATTCATGAAGGTGAGTCTGCGTTGTGGGCAGTGAGGTGGCAAAATGAACAGACGGGGTTCAGCGCTGCAGTCATTCAGGGGAAGCGTGCGATTCCCTGTGGCAAATCAAATGAATCATCTGTTAAACTGTAATGACCCGAGCACTGAAACACGCTCATTATGCTCAATCATATGCATGTGTGAATTCACACACCATGGAATACTTATCCTTCCAAACTGTGTCTGTTTTGTTGTCATTGACTGAATGCCACCTGCCTGTGTATGTGTGTGCTGATGTGTCACCTGCATATGGACACTCAAAGCACTCCATGACTCACACTGACCTCTTAAGAGGAGACCAGTGTCTGTGTGGCTGTATAATATCTTATTATCTAGAGCTAGAGCTCCACTGGCCATTTATTTTATGTGAAAAGAAGCTTCCACTATTTTGGGAATTGTTGTCCATTCATCCAGTAGAGCATTTGTGAGGTGAGGAACTGATGTTAAATGAGAAGGCCTGGCTCTATGAGAAGGCTGAGATGAGGTCTGTGGCCTATGATGAGCCTGGCTGAATGAGAAGGCCTATAGTCTCTGTTTCAGTTAATCCCAAAGGTATCCGATGGGGTTGAGGTCAGGGCTCTGTGACAAAGAGTCAAGTTCTTCCACAACAAACTCATCCAAACCATGTCTTTATGGGCCTTGCTTTGTGCACTGGGGCACAGTCATGCTGGAACAGAAAAGGGCCTTCCCCAAAGCATGGTAGCATTCTCCAAAGTTTTAGTATGCTGAAGCGTTAAGATTTCCCTTCACTAGCCAATCCCTGAAAAACAGGGGCTTTTGTTGCACTTGAAGCACGAACACACACAAATAAAATTGACTGGATTCGAGGAGTTTATGAGTCTGTAACAAAAAAAAAAAAAGTAACAAATCCTTCCCTTGTGGGTCAATTTGAACCCCCTAGAAATGAATGGAATCCTTCAGTATACACAGAAACCCTAAAAAAATGCTCAATTAAAACGAAAAATGCTAAAACTGTCTGAATGCACACTGAAGAGATAAATTCAAGAAATGACTTTAGGATCCAGCAGAACAGCTCATTTGCACCATATAGAGCTATAAGGCTATCTAGTGGCAAGAGTCATGAAACCAAATTGACCCAATGTGAGATATTTTGAGCTTATTTTAGCTGGTTATTACATGTATTGGAGTTATTTTGAATTTAAGAATGAATGTGAAGTATGTGCTTAAATTATATTATTTATTGGTCAAATCTAGTAATTTAAAAGGTAAATAAGTAAAAAAACAAAATCTTAAAAAAATGACATTTAAAATATATAAAAATGAAATCATATAAACTTTCTGGACAAAAAGAGAAAAGTATAATTTTAGGGCTTTGGGTCATTTTGACCCACGAGGGAAGGATTTGTTACAGGATGCAAGAGAGGGACGAAGGTCAATATAGTCCACTTGAAGGGGTGAATGAAAACGAGTGAGCGAATTGAATGTGGCGGAAGGGCTGCTGCTTTTGCATCATTTGAAAATTAGCAAACTGGCAGCTCCAGTAGTAATGAAAAGATTTATATTGAATTGCCATGTATAGCAGATTTAAACCTTAATTAAACAATTTAATAATCAAAAAGAAATTTATAGCCTACCTGTATGATATTACACTGTACCCACACTGGACCAGCGGTTTGGAAAATGGATAGATTGATGATTCAGCTGTGGGCGCCATCTTTTGGTCAGACCCTCACAGTGTATTGTGGGTATTCAGGCACTCTCAACCCTGGTCCTGGAGGGCCACTGTCCTGCACAGTTTAGCTCCAACCCTAATCAAACACACCTGAGCCAGCTAATTAAGCTCCTCAGGATTACTAGAAAGCTACAGGCCGGTGAGTTTGATCGAGGCTGGAGCTAAACTCTGCAGGACAGTAGGCCTCGAGGACCAGGGTGATCTAGCTGTTGAAGCGAGGCGTGATTCCCCCCCCAAACCAGTTCAGCGGAAATCCCGCCCTGCAGCTGATTCTTAAGATTTTATTGGTCATGTCAATCACGGTAATGATTGCCTACACCAAACACTGATCCCTAAACCTACCAGTCACTATAGCCTTAACCAATGAATTAACTGCAGGGCAGGTTTTCCGGTTGTACACTCATTATTGCAGTGCATTATGGGATTGAATGAGTGCACTCGATAACAGCCACTATGGTTTTGGACATAACTACAAATGGCTGTCCCTTCAAATAGTGCCCCATTTAAGGATATGGGGGGTGATTTCGGACACAGCCGCAGACTGCATGGCTAGGTGCTTGATGGGTCTGACTGAAACATCTGAATAAAAGAATGAAGTGTGGGTGGTGTGTCCCAATACTTTTGTCCATATATATATGTGTGTATTATTGTGCACTGTCACAAAGGAAGAAAGATTTATTGTCTTGTGTCTGCTTTATTCAAGATGCCCTATTTGTACACACAGCAACATAGTACAGACAATTCCCAAACCTTTGTTCCACAGGATTCTGTAAAGTAGCTGACAATAACTTAAAAACGAACACTCCAAAGACACATCCCCTTACAAAAAATAAAATAGAAAAAAAAGGCACAATGTATTCTCATTACACCAAGGTACTACCCATAAATTATACAGATACATTCAATCACCTATATGTTGTCCTATAAGGGCAAACGCACACGGTGCTAAATGTATGATTATGTAAGAGGTCCACAGCTTTATAGAAAACATCTACATGTGCCTGTAGCACAGCAGAACGACACAATCCCACAGTAACCTGAACATTCAAATAGACACTTTAAATATTTATAGCTGCAGAGGCAGGTACGGGTCCTAAATGTGCACATACAATTACAGTCAAGGAGACTTTTGGTTCGCTCGCACTGATTTATATTACACAGTCTGAGCTTGATGTGAACATTTTGAACCAGGCAACAGAAGTGCTTTTAAAAATCTAACACTTTATCCCACAGAGAAAACAAATCAAAATGTTGATATATCTTGTATTATTAATATAGAACAGCTTGAATTTTGTTTGTATACGAATGTATGGTAACCAGTGGTCAGATAAAAACTAGTTCCTAAACATCCTTCATAATGACTTAGAACATCATGATGATTCAGGCCAGCAGTGAAAGTCTCTAACACAGGGGTGTCCAAACTCGGTCCTGGAGGGCCACTGTCCTGCAGAGTTTAGCTCCAATTTTTCTCAACACACCCTGTCTAGAAGTTTCTAGTATGCCTAGTAAGACCATGATTAGCTGGTTCAGGTGTGTTTAATTGGGGTTGGAGCTGAACTTTGATTGGATAAAGTTCAAAAGATTGGACCGGACACCCCTCTCTAACACCAAAAAATAAATAAATATGAAATAAATAAAATAAAATAATTTGTCATATGGCTGAATCACCTAGTGGATCCGCTATATTCAAACACAGGTTAAAAACCTTTAACGTCACCACAGTAAGACACAGAAAACTACAGAACCTCTTAAGGGACTTGGCAATGAAAAAAAAAAAAGACATGGAAGGAAAAATTCGGAGAAACTTTGCGTTCTCTCGCAAAACTTTCGAGTTCTTCGCGAGGGAACGCAAACGTTTTCCCAGGGAATGCAAAACTTTTGTGAGAGAACACATACGCATTGAAATATATTTTTTCCTCCCATCCCATATTTCTTCCACATTTTAGGGGTTCTGTAGACACTGTCCAAATATATCATTTTTTATATATATATATATATATATATAAAAAGGTCAACAACTAACAAGATTGGCTTTGGTTCATAGAAAGGCAGATGAGAACAATATATATATATATATATTATATATATACATATACATATATATATATATATATATATATATATATATATATATAAGGTAACAACTAACATATATATATATAGAAAGGCAGATGAGAACAATAATATATTATGGTTTTAGCACATATATATATATATATATATACATATACATATATACATATATATATACATACATATATATATATACACACACATACATAAACTGATAATGAGCTATACTCTCTATGGGCCTAGTTCATGAAACACATGCAGAACTAATTTCAGTGTAAATATTTCTTAAACCATTCTTACATAAATTGTTGTGTTCAATTCAATGTGACAATTCATGCAAGAATGGATTCATGAGCTGTTTACAGGGACATTTGTTCTGTGTATTCAATGAAGGCGCTGTGTGCCCGGCGGGGGTCTAGAAGAAGAAATTATACTGCATTCATTTTTAAAAAACCCCTTGTTAGCAACAAAAGGAGGCTACTTTTGGTTGTGCAATTGTGCATTATTTAACTGGAGGGATTTTTAGGCTTGGTCTCACATTGAGTCATAGTCATGTTCAGTTGTTTGGAGACAGATGCAAGCAGAGCTGCAGGTCCAGACTGTGTCCATGATGATCTCGAGGAAAAATTATTCTATAAGAAGATTTTTCTTCGAAGTTGCTTTGTTGTCACTCTAAACCAATGATTTTTTTCATATGAAAAAGGGTATAAAATGTCTCTTTGTTTAGTCCATTTTCTAAACCAGAGGACTGAGCACAGGTTTCAGTCAAGTTTTGGTCCAGGGCAGGAAGTGGTCATATAACAACTGGTGAGAGATGAACATGTGTACCCAGTGTTGCCCCTCATGGTTCCTCTCACTTAGATAGTGCAAAGTACTCAATGTTCCTTCATTCTAAAACACACAGTGAAAAAAAATTAAATAAAATCAAAGATAGGAAGTCCTCTGACCGTTTTGGTCATTGCTTTGAAACTGTAACTGTAAAGAACAAGCTCAAAACAGCACTCACTCGACAGCGACTCCTGGCCGGTTCCTGTTAGAGCGAAGCTCCTTCATCACAAGTCTCAGCAAAAGCTGAAGAACATACAAACAATTAGGTTTGTCAAAACGACCAGTACTTCGGTACCAAGTTGATTTGAATATTTTACAAACATAAAAAAGACATGTGTGGATCCAGAACACTTGAAATGTGCATGGGGCATATAAACTACTTTAAAGCTTTTTTTTCAATTCTTTGAGGAGCTTGATAGACGTGGGGCTCTATTTTAACAATCCAAGCGCACAGTCTGAAGCGCATGCTGCAGGTGCACTTAGGGCGTGTCCGAATCCACTTTTGCCACGGCACGCCGGCGCATGGTCCAAAAGGGTTATAACTAGTCTCTTAATGAGTCATGGGTGCGCTTTAGGCATAACACAGTAAACCAATCAGAGTCTCATCTCTCATTCCCTTTAAAATCCAGTTGCGCTCACGTCATGATGCAATTTGCAAGCGGAAAAACTGAACGGTTCTCTAGCGAGGAAATGGCTCTGCTCTTCCAATGACGCCTGCTTGCACATTACTGCAAATAGGTAGGTTAATTCTAATACAAGCAATGACTATCCATTATGACATGTACACAGTAATATTATTTTAATCATTTAATTTTTCATATTTAAAAATGTTTGTGTGTGCAATAAGCAAAGTGTAAGCGCGTTGTGCACCTGCCTATAGGTGCATATTACTAACACAGCCTTTAAATAACAATAAAAATATTGTGCCAGTGCCTTTAGACTTTAGTCGTTCTCAAAATAGCAACGCGCCAACAATGCGCTTGAACACACCTTGTTTTTAGTCCAGCACCATGAGTGTAAATGCATTTGCTATTTAAACAATGAGGCACTGGACGTGAAAATTATAACGCTATCGGACTAAAACTAGCAAAAAACACTTGCGCCTGGTGTTGCATTGCGCCGGGTGCATGATAGGGCCCATGGTCTCTATGAACAGTAGTTTCATATAGTTTCACATAATGTTGCTCTAAAAAAAAAAAAAGAGATTTTAAAAATCTGGCAAATGTAGTTTATTTAGCTTTTATTTAGACTCACCAAAAGTGCAAAAAAGTCTGCGGTCATGAGCATGTAAAAGACCTGATCCCAGCCTTGCGCTGACAACAGCCCTGCCAGCAAAGGGCCCACAGCAGCACCTGCAGAAGATGAAAGGCGCAAGAGTGACCTCTCTACTCTACATGAGACAGCTTCACAATAAAGATATGGCCTGGAGATATGATCGTTATAAGGCACTTACCAACAGATCCAGTGCCGTCTATAATAGCTGTAACTGTAGAGAGAGCCCTGGCATTGCCCTTCAGACTCTTGTGTGTGCCCTATAGAATTAAATCAAATAATCCATCAGAGAAAAACAGCATCCGACACATGAATAAGCACAAGATTATGCAAGTGATAAAAAACATTTCCTATCTACACACACACTTGCTCACCAAGTCAGCAGAGACAGCTGTTGTGATGAGAGCATACGGCCCGTTGACTAAACCACCACACACCAGCAGCATACCTGCCATATCAAATAACATGCAAATATCAGAACACTAAACCATGCAATAACACACCAGAAAATGGGTGTATAGAATAGGTCATTCTACAGAACAAATGGCCTTTTCGTTTTGAAAAGATGAATTTAAATCACATTGTATCGATTTTAATATATGTCGGAATATAACCACTTTCAGAAAAGTAATAGGGCTGACAGTTAAGGCTTTATTACACAACCCTTCTGCTCAATGTCATGAAATAAGCTGCTAGTTAGAAAAAACAATTTAAAGGGTTAGTTCACCCAAAAACGGAAATGATCCCATATTTTACTCAAGCCATCCTAGGTGTATATGACGCGTTCTTCTTTCAGTCAAACATAATCAGAGTTATATTAAAAAATATCCTGGCTCTACCAAGCTTTATAATGGGAGTGAATAGAGCCTGACCAACAGGATATTTTTTTTTAATATAACTGTGTTTGGCTGAAAGAAGAAAAATCATAAACACAAGATAACTTGAGGGTGAGTTAATTATGATATAATTGGAATTTTTGGGTGAACTATCCCTTTAATGCTGATTTTCTACAAAAACAATCCACTTCATTTATCAATTGTTTACTATAAAATATCACAGTAACAAGGTTGACTTTTTTAAATGTCCTTATAAACAAATAAATACAATATACAATGATGGCAAGAGGGTTGGTGCACAACTGCTTTCAACATTGATAATCAGAAATATTTCTTGAGCAGCAAACAATCATATCAGAATGGTTTCTGAAGGATCATGTGAGGAATGAAATTCAGAAAAAAAAAAAAAAAAAAAAAAATTCAGCTTTGCCATTACAATTACATTTTAAAATATTTTCAAATGGAAAACAGTTACTTTAAGCTACTATGTTTTTATCATGTTGCTAGCAAGTTTAATCATGTTGTTAGCATGTGCTTAACATTTTAGTTAATTGTTAGCATTTCTTATTTCGTTGCTGGCATGATTTAGCATGCAGTTAACATGTTTTAACATTATTTAACTCTTTTTAGGATGAACCTAGTATGTTTTAACACATTGCTAGCTTGATGCTAACAAGTTTAATCATGTTGTTATCATATTAGTAACATTCATATAATATAATAAAACATAGCAAAGCTATCATCTGTTGAATCTCATTATTTCTCTAATTTGAATCAAAGCAGCTGGGGTCAAACGCTCTTATGTAACTCTGAAGGATTTGATGTCTTACCAATAGTGGGACCCAAGCCAAACTGACTGATCATAGAGAAGCCGTAGAGCTATTAAAAAAAAAGAAGCACAAACCACTGTCAATGGAGAGAGAAATGTGATGCAACAAAGAGCCTTTAAATGCACAGGCTCCCCTGTATTTGATTAACTGAATGACATACTGTGGGTGCTGCCAGGAGAAGCATCACAGCACAAGTGGTGGCCCTTTTTCCCATCTTATCAGAGATCACTCCAGCCAGGATTCCTCCTACACACACACACACACACAAACACACAAACACACAAACACACAAACACACAAACACACAAACACACAAACACACAAACACACAAACACTTAATGGCTGTTTATATAGAATGCGTTTTTGTGTTCCTCTGTGCTGCATTTCCATAGTATTGCTGTGTAAACATGAGGTAGACAAACACATTTGACTGTTACGCAAGTGTTTAACACGACGTTCAAAAAATGCGGCATTCAACTTGATTTTCCATTCTTATACCCTCTGTGTGAATAGCCAATTGCAAAAGTTTGGGGTCGATAAGATTTTTCAAATGTCTTTGAAAGAACTCTTATGCTCACCAAGGCTTTGATTATTTTATCAAAAATACAGTAAACAGGAATATTGTGAAATATTGTTACAATTTAAAAAAAAAAAATAATTCTATTGGAGTACATTTTAAAAATGTAATTTATTCCTGTGATGCAAAGCTGAATTTTCACATGATCCTTCAGAAATCATTCTATTATGATGATTTGCTGCTCAAGAAACATCACTGTTGAAAACAGTAGTTCAGGATTGTTTGAGGAGTAAAAGTTCAAAATAACTCATTTATTTGAAATAGAAATCTTTTGGAACATTATAAATGTCTTCACTGTGACTTTTGATCAATTTATAAAGATATTAACATTGTTTGAAAAAAAAAAATCTTACTGACCCCAAACCTTGTGTTGATATTGGTAGATGTATTTGCATGGTTTGCAGTGGGAATGACTGTTTAAATGTCATTAAAATATTTAAGTGATGAAGAAATAACAAAAATAAACAAAAAAAATCACAATTTGTTGCATTGATAAAGAAAGCAACATATGAGTACTCACAGGTGTGTGTACATCAACTACTACTACCCACTCCAATTACTAAACATACAAAAAAAAAGGACAAAAACTCTACATACCAACAATGCCACCCACATCAAATAGAGTTGAAAGGTCTCCGGCTTTCTTGGCATCTAGGTGAGCTGAAAAACAGGATGTACATGTATGTAGTGATGTATTTTAGTAGGCCAAAACATGGAAACGAGTTAGCATTTTAGCACATACGATTCCTTCATCCTGAAGTCAATTGGTTATTTGATTGGGTTTTTTGGTAAAATGCCTGAAATAAGGTCTGTGGTTAACACAAGGCGCCCTATCATATCCTATCATACAATTTTTTTTTTGCACGTTTCAGCCCGACGCAGTTATTTTGACGTTGTTTAAATAGCAAATGCACTCGTGCTCATCAGTTCGCCCATGGACGTGCTGGTCTGAAAACGAGGCGCATTGTTGGTGCGCCACTGACTGCGCAGTATTTTTTGTGTTATTTAAAGGGCGTGTTAGTAATATGCACCTATAGGCGGGTGCACAACACGCATACACTCTGTTTATTACACACACAGGGATACGCATCAGCACACAAACATTTTTAAATATTAAAAATAAAAGGATTCCTCTAAGGAGAAGCGTTCAGTCTTTCCTCTCGCAAATTCCACCATGTAAATAGCGAATCCTCCATGGAGCAAGTGTAACTGGCTTTTAAAGGGAATGGGAGATGAGACTCTGATTGGTTTATTGCAAGTTATGCCCAAAACACACCCATTAAGAGACTACGTACAACCCTTTTGTTTACAGCCTATGTTTAGCTTTTTACTCCTGCCAATTGTATTTAGGCATCAAAATTCATAAAAGTTGTAAAGATTATCATGATGAACAAAACTTTTGTTGGTCACAGAGCTTATTTTTTGCAATAAAGCCAATGGAAAAGTCCTATTGGGTTTTTGTTGAGGGTGATGATAACTTATGGGTTGGCCTACAAAACTACGTCATCATTGCAGCAGTCTATTAACCACCATCTCAAAATGTGCAAATATATACACAAAACGCATCAGAACACAGGAACATGTTACTAGTTTAGATCAAGAGAAGCACAGAAATTAATAGAACAGTGTGTAAGTCAGTGTGAGTTACCTGCTTTAGTAATGTAGAGGGGCAGCCAGAAGAGGAAGGTATAACTGACCAACTTGGCAAACAGCAGACAAAGAGAGAACTCCACCACTCCCTGCAAACACACAGCAGGAGAAACTTCAGGTGACGCTGTAACACACGCTGAGTGATAGACAGACGGATGGGCAGCACTCACAGGAATGCGTAAAGCTCCCATGAAGCTGATGGGTGACGGTTCTGCCTCACTCTTCACCACCACCACCTGCTGCACGGGAACACACACGCCAATGCTCTCCTGCCCCAGCAGAAGCTCAGTGTCCCAGCTCTAACAAACAGGAGGATCGGACAATGAAATATCACAAGTAATATTTCTAAAGGAGTGACACAGAAAAATACACAGAGGCAATGAGGCGGACTAACCTGTGCTTTAGCTCCTGGCTTGTACTGCAAGTAAAGGTCTTTATGTCCATTAACACCATTCCAGCTTTTATGAAGCTTCTGAGAAAAAATACAGTTACAAGTTCAGTGTCACATTTACAAAGAGAACAAAACCTAAAGACAACAAAGGGAACAACACCTAGACTAGGTGTATTCTGGATATATTCATTATAAAAAATATTTTGTATCAATATAATGACATAAGTCACATGGGCAATATAAGTGCCATGTAATTTTGCGGTCTACAAAAAAAATATAGATTTATAAAAATATAGAATTAATATTTTTAAGTGTTCCAATTAATTAACTGCAAATTAAATCACACATCAATGTCAAATCAGTCATTTCCCCAAAAGATCATTTAAATTCATTATTGTGTTAAATGAGAAAAGCATAAAAAAGCATTTTTTTATTTCAACATAAAATGTATTACACAAACTTTTAGGCTATAGCCATGATTTTTTTTTCCCAAATGCTGCTTCTGAATTGGTATTTAGATACATTTACAGACCGTTTATTTCAGCTCAGAGGTGGCATGAATGCATTTACATAGCAACTGCATAAATAATGGAATGTGATTAATGGGTTTTAAATAGGGATTGAAGGCTCTCCCAAAAATTTTTTTGAAAAATATTTTGATATTTGAAAGAATGTTGGTAACCAAACTGATTTGTTGCCATGGATGAATCCCGCTATATATTTATAATTCACAAAATCTTTTTATATATTTATATATATATATATATATATATATATGATTAGAAAGTTAAATTCTGTATATAACAACATATAAATGTTAGAATATAGTTATGAAATTAAATCTGAAAATAAAATGTAAATATACAGATTAAATACAACTTTGAATATGTAAAAGGTAAATCTGATGTAAATGTATATATGCAGAATATATGTAATTCTGAATATACACACTCACCTAAAGGATTATTAGCAACACCTGTTCAATTTCTCATTAATGCAATTATCTAGTTTCAATGCATTTAGGGGTGTGGTCCTGGTCAAGACAATCTCCTGAACTTCAAACTGAATGTCAGAATGGGAAAGAGAGGTGATTTAAGCAATTTTGAGCGTGGCATGGTTGTTGGTGCCAGACGGGCCGGTCTGAGTATTTCACAATCTGCTCAGTTACTGGGATTTTCACACACAACCATTTCTAGGGTTTACAAAGAATGGTGTGAAAAGGGAAAAACATCCAGTATGCGGCAGTCCTGTGGGCGAAAATGCCTTGTTGATGCTAGAGGTCAGAGGAGAATGGGCCGACTGATTCAAGCTGATAGAAGAGCAACTTTGACTGAAATAACCACTCGTTACAACCGGGGTATGCAGCAAAGCATTTGTGAAGCCACAACACGCACAACCTTGAGGCGGATGGGCTACAACATAGAGAAGACCCCACCGGGTACCACTCATCTCCACTACAAATAGGAAAAAAGAGGCTACAATTTGCACAAGCTCACCAAAATTGGACGAAGACTGGAAAAATGTTGCCTGGTCTGATGAGTCTCGATTTCTGTTTAGACATTCAGATGGTAGAGTCAGAATTTGGCGTAAACAGAATGAGAACATGGATCCATCATGCCTTGTTACCACTGTGCAGGCTGGTGGTGGTGGTGTAATGGTGTGGGGGATGTTTTCTTATCACACTTTAGGCCCCTTAGTGCCAATTGGGGATCGTTTAAATGCCACGGCCTACCTGAGCATTGTTTCTGACCATGTCCATCCCTTTATGACCACCATGTACCCATTCTCTGATGGCTACTTCCAGCAGGATAATGCACCATGTCACAAAGCTCGAATCATTTCAAATTGGTTTCTTGAACATGACAATGAGTTCACTGTACTAAAATGGCCCCCACAATCACCAGATCTCAACCCAATAGAGCATCTTTGGGATGTGGTGGAACGGGAGCTTCGTGCCCTGGATGTGCATCCCACAAATCTCCATCAACTGCAAGATGCTATCCTATCAATATGGGCCAACATTTCTAAAGAATGCTTTCAGCACCTTGTTGAATCAATGCCACGTAGAATTAAGGCAGTTCTGATGGCGAAAGGGGGTCAAACACAGTATTAGTATGGTGTTCCTAATAATCCTTTAGGTGAGTGTATAGTTTTAAGTCTAAAGATATTCATACATTTGATTATGCATATTGATAGACAAGCTTTTAATATATAGAAGAAATTTAAAAGTAGAAATATAAAATTATGTATTTGTCACACCCTGAAGAAAATCAAAATCGCAAAGTTGATTAAACATGGTGAAACTTAGAAGAAATTATGACAAATTACAGAATGAAAAAAACACATTTACTTTCCTTACACAAATAGTTTTCACCTAAAACCTTTATGTTGGAGAACAAAAGGTTATGTCCATTTATCAACTACCAACATCCTGCATATCAAAAGAATAAATATTTGCATACATTTCCAATCAGTGCATCTGTGTTAGTATCACTGACCCAATTCCCTCTTACAGCATGTTTTCTCTTGTTTTGTACTCTAGAGGGCTAGACAAAAGTACTCTGGTGTAATACCTCTTAAATTGTTATTAATTAATCGCTATGAATATGTAAGAATCCTTTAGAAACAAACCAAGAGGCATTAGGATAAACAATGACACAGAATCAAGAATTATGCAGCTGCAAGCATCGAAGTGTTTGAAGTTGCTCTTGAGTCTGATGAATTCCTCCTCCACAGACAAAATGAGGAAAAGAGGCGTCAATCTACATTTCCTCTTGCCGTCACCCCCTTCCTCCATCCCTAATGTTTCTGTTACTCCTGATTAACCACTCCTCCTGAATCAAAATCAATCTGATGAAGCATTTCAGAAATGTGAACTCTCCGTGCTCAAAGAGCACCTCACGGTCTTCTGAGACTCGCAGGTGTACGCATCACAGGGCCGTTGTCATAGCGACTGCTGTTGAGCATGAATGCGTCATGTTATCTAACCAACTTTGCCTCAGACTGCTGGGAAAAGAAATTAACTTGTGTAAAGATGACACAGACATTGTCTGTTTGACTCTCTGCTAGCCTTTCTTCAGACCAGTAGCAAAAATCTGGCATTTGAGAGTATCTGACTCAAATTAAGTTTTGAAAACCCACATTGGATTTGTGTACAGTTTGAACAAAGCCTTGAAGTACACTACTACTCAAAAGCTTGGGATTGGTAAGATTGAATGTTTTTGAAAGAAGTCTCTTATGCTCACCAAGGCTACATTTATTTGATCAAAAATACAGTACAAATAGGAATATTATGAAATAATATTACCATTTAAAATGACTGTTTTCTATTTAATTATATTTTAAAATGTAATTTATTCCTGTGATGGCAAAGCTGAATTTTCAGCATCATTACTCCAGTCTTCAGTGTCACAAGGGTCAAACAGGAAATAATTATATGATATCTTAATATTTAAAATGATCAAAATTAGATTAAAATGAACATTCTGGGCTGAAACGAAACCAAATCTTCAGGATGCACAACGAAGACAGAAACTAAATAAATAATCAATGAATCAATCAAACATGTTTAATAATTGACATTCAAATAGTAAAAATGGAGCTGTGCATATGTAAACATTTAAATTGCACATAAGGTTTTTATATCAACTTTTTAATAACCGAATACGGTTTATCCTAGTTGGTTGGTGAACTATAAACATTTAAACTACAATAAACTAACTTGTTTTTATGACCGATTTATTCAAACATTAAAAATGTAATGTATATGCATAATATGTAATACAGTGCATATATTTAGCAAAATGCTCTTTTCTGGAATTATAATTAGTTATTTTTTCTAGCTAACTAATGAGTTTTTGGACACTGAATAGCTTGCTTGAGGTAAATGTAATGGTAAGTGACATTGTAAAGCCTACAAGCTGTTTTATTGACATTTCCTGTTTGAAACACTGATTGAGCGATTCCATGAGATTAAGTTGTAATGTATTTTCAACACACATTCTGGTGTTCACCCATGTTTATTTGGTGCTGTAACTAGTAAAGATGAGATGATCAGTTCACATGCCGCTTGAACTGAGGCACTACAGCGATGTCATACCGCATTAAAGAGCGCCAAAATGACATTTATTGTTTGAATGTCCTAATAAAATTGACAATTTTAAAAGTGAGACATTACTTTATGTTAAAAGCTTTTTGTGATTATTGGATGGATGGCACGCTATAAATGTTTAGTGAAGTTTTGTTCACACATCAACAGAAAACGGCACAGACTAAAAGATTAAGAAATCATATTACCGAACAAAAAAAGAATATAGTCAATCTAGTGCTAGCGTCCACACAGCTGACATGATTAAATGTTTATTATCAATGTTGAAAACTGCTTAATATTTTTGCGAAAACCGTGATTATTTTTAGGATTCTTTGATGAATAGAAAGTTCAAAAGAACAGCATTTATTTGAAATAGAAATGTTCTGTAACATTCTATGCTGTCAATGTACAATGTCAACTGTACAATGTCAACTGTACAATGTCAACTGTACAATGTCAACTGTACAATGTCAACTGTACAATGTCAACTGTACAATGTCTACACTAGGGATGTCACAAGTACCGGTACTTCGGTACCAAGTCGGTACTGAAATTTAAAAAATGTGTCGATACCAGCATTTCTGTAGTACTGGAAGTACCGACTCCCCAAGTATATCCGGTACCCGCAGCTGCGTTCAGTCGCTTCCGTGTTTATTAAAGCACAGGGCTCCAGACTGTAGCCGAATATATACTAGTGTCTGTGAATATTAAACTGCAAAATACTATTTAAATATTACTCCTGCATGTTCAGTGTCTCTGTGTGAATGACGGCCGCGCACACACACACACACGCACACACACGCACGCACGCCACTCGCTTGCTATCTTTGTAGCCTCTGCCGTGTGTCAGTATATGATGACATGAACGCATAAACCGTCACTTCATGAGCATTTACCGTTTCATTTGAGAAAACTGTCATATCATGAACACAGACACTCAAAGGTCTTCACAGCAACCCGTCAAAATAAAAGCTTGGTTTAACGTGAAGAAATTGACAGAATATATTAGGCTACTGTTGTACAGTAGATGTAGCTACGTCTCTATGTAACAATAATAATAATAATAATAATAATAATAATAATAATAATAATAATAAGCCTCTACTAATAATTATGTCTAGATCGTTGCTTATTTTTCACTTTTTATAAATAATAACGTTTACTTTTAAACAGCATACAGCCTTTAAATGTTCATGTATTTACTTATAATGATTATCATAAATAATAAACTCATTGAATTTAATTAAATAAATAAAAAAGTTAAATAAAATGAATATGAAAACATTTTGCTGTGGTACCGAAATTGGTACAGAGTACCGTCAAATTTTTATGGTATTGGCACCGACTACTGGAATTTTGGTACTGTGACATCCCTAGTCTATACTGTCATTTTTGACCAATTTAATGCATCCCTGCTGAATAAAATGTATTAACTTCCATCAAAAAAATAATCGTTTAAAATCACACTGAACCCAAACTTCACAATAGTTATACATACAGTACTCATTCACAAAGAGCAATATGACCGGAAAAGAAACTAAATAAATGGTGGACTAACCTGATTGCTTGGAGCTGAGCTCTGGGCACTGGCAGTCTTCAGATCATTAGGGTCTGGAAATAAAGAAGCATTTGCATAAAAAACCCCATCAACCATCTCAAATAGTGCTTTATGACAAAATTGCACCCACCCAGACACACATAAATAAGCCAGAGGTCATTCATATTCACTTACGCTCTATTAGAAAGAAGAAGCAGATGACCCCCATGACAGCAATGATAACTCCAGGGACGATAAAGGACAGACCCCAGTTAGAGGAGACATAATATCCAGCAATCAAAGAACCCAGAATGTTGCCCACCGATGTGTGAGAGTTCCACAGACCCATGATGAGGCCTCTCCTGATACCACAACAAAACCAAACACATTATATAACATCTATTTTGGTGGTAATAAGAGATCTGATAAGATCCGGATAAGCCTTCCCTCAGCTGCATCTGAGCTGAGATATAAGAAAACACAGCATGCTCATGTTTAGACAGATTTATTGAGTGTAATGTCTCTTACCTGCCCTTGCCAAACCAGTTACCAATGCAAGCCACGACACTTGGCCAACCAGTGGTCTGAACCAATCCATTGGCCACCTACAGACAAAAAGAAATGGGAGAGAATGCTGAATGAAAACTGAACGAAATCGTAGATAAATAAAGCAATAGAAAGTGTGGTTTTGTTGTTTACATACACTACCATTCAATGTCTGGGGTCAGATGTGTTTTTTTTTTTTTTTTTCACAGAAATGAATACCTCTATTCAACAAGGATGCATTAATTTGATCAAAAGAGACAGTAAAAACATTTATAAATGTAAAAAAATATTTCAAACAAATGCTGCTTGTTTAAACTTTCTTCTATTCATCAAAGAATCCTGAAAAAAATTTATCAGGGTTAAACAAATATATTAAGTAGTTGTTTTCAACATTGATAATAATTAGAAATGATTCTTTAGCAGCAAATCAGCATCTGAAAGATCATGTGACATTGAAGACTGGAATAATCACTGGTATAAATTATATTGTTAAATATTAAAATATGAAACAGTAATTTTACATTGTAATACATCTTTACAATATTGCCTATTTTACTGTATTTTTGATCAAATAAATGCATCCTTGGTGGTCATAAGAGACTTCTCAAGGATGACACCTACCTGAACAAATATATAGAAGCCAAGGCTATGGATGTCATAGATGTATCCCAGTCCAAACAGACAGGTGAAAAGACCACTGGTCAACATGCCCACAGTCAGGTACAGGCGAATGGGCAAACGCTCTCCAATGATTCCACTGAAAAGATTGTTTTAAGTGTCATTGCAGACAGAATGTTAGCAGCAAACAATAAACATATCAATGCTGTCAGATGATGTGCTCAAGATAAGACCAAAGAACAATGTCATTGGAACAGTTCAGAGCATTTGGTCAGGTGTTTTAAATAATAGCATTTTTTAATTTAAACTTGAGTAGCAAAAACAGTGTTCAAGTTCATTATGGTGTGTCAGTCCAAACTCCTTCAGTAAATCCATTCAAAACTTTGATTTAATAATGCGTTTTCAATTTTAATATTCAAATATTTTAGTAAAAATACACACTGATCAATAGCTGTATAAACATTACAAACATTGCTGAAAGTGGATCGGACCGAGCACCACAACACGTGTAACCAATCAGCAGTAGGGGGCGTGTCCACTCATAATGGCGTTGGAGAGAGGGGGATTTGAAGAAAGACCTTAGAAAGAGAGATGGCTGAGAGACATTACAAAAGACGTAAGGTCAGAGGAATATCACTGGGAAAAGAAGGGCTATTATCAGGTAAGAGCTTTAGGACCTGCGTAAATATTCAAAAAGCTCTAAAGTGCTGGAGAGACCCAAGTACGGATGCTGATGTTGTGTTGTTTCTGATCCATACGTGAGTACGTATACGTACAGAACCAAGATCTGCTGTTGTTGTAATGTTAGCTATAGTAACAGGACAGTTTTGAGTGTCATTGTTTGTCTGGAGCTGCTGTGCTGCTGGCGAATAACAACCAACTCTTGCTTTGAAGGGGGTGGATTCTGAAATCCACTGCTGCTTCAATATACATATATATCCTATTGAGTGATTTAAAATGAAGGTCTTAATATTTATCCTCCTATATATTAAAATGATTTGAATGATTTATTGTAGTTTATGATATGAATTAATCAATAGAACTACTGTTTGATTATTTATTGCTCTTTTCATATGTTCTCTAAAGTTTGTGTTTAACTATTCTTCAGTCAAATTTAGGGTTGGGTATCGTTTGGGTTTTTGACGATACCGGTGCCAAACCGGTACTTTTAAAACGGTACCAGTGCCTGAACCGATACTTTTAATAAAATAAAGAGCCATAAAACGATGGTGGATGACAATAAAGAATGGCTTATTAATTTTTTTTTAAATAAATGTATTAACTTTAAAGTATACTTAAATATATAAATAAATACAAAACAACAAATTCACAGTAAAACCTAACCCAACTACAACAGGCCTAATTTAACACTAAATAACAGTAACAGTACTAATAACAGTAAAGTATTCTTGGTATGCTACAAACCATCTTCAAGGTTCAGCATTATCTTGCAGAAATATGATCATATTCTCTGGCTAAATATTTTAGAACGCATCGCCTTATTGTTTCCATGGTGACGTGTCGTGCTTCTCACATGACACACAGCTGACACACTAGCGCTGTATCACAGATGTAGGCTATTGGTTTTATTCCGTTTTTGATTTTTTATTCAAAATACACAAACTTGTTAACTATGTCATGAGCGATCTGATATTCTGATTTTCAAATATGTGTAAGTGAACGTGTGTTAGTTGATCTATAATGCGCAATGGGCGCCGCCATGAAGTTTTCGTGCCTCAGATTTACATCACGTCTCACAAAATACATGAAAGTGAACGGTGAACTGGGAGAAGAACAGAATAAACCATATAGTTAACTATATAATGTGTATTTAATGTAAATAAGACACGTAGTCAAATTATAACTGTCTGAAAGGATTGTTATTGCTGCTTCCATAGACATCAGTGTGTGTTTTTGCTAGTACTTATGTGCATTTAAATGTCTTAAACCTAAAATAAACATGATGTGGTTGAAAACACTGAATAGTTGTGATATGTGATGAGCGCTGAGCGTGTCTGTCTCTGGCTCGGCGCCAGTCAAAGCGCGAAAGCATGTTTGAATTTAAGTGGCACCGAAATGAGGAACCGAAATCTGCATTCTGATTCAGTCCGGTACATACATGGTGCCATATTGGAACCGGGTTTCAGTACCCAACCCTAGTCAAATTTGTCTTTATTTTCACGCACATTTCACAATTAAAGAATTTTTTTTTTACTGAAGAACAGTTTGGAGTTTAATCAGCAGAAGCAAGCCTCAGGTCTTAAAAGGAGTTCGTAGACATACAAACACTCAACACATCTCTTTTCAAGGACTAGCTACGTCATTACTGCAGGTCGAATGATTCTGACTGGCTAAGAGAAAATAGATACATTTCCACACATCGGCTGTTAGGCAGAAGCATATCAATCAAAACAATCAAATGCAACCCTGGAATTAAGCCCGTTGTGACCTTCCAGTTTGTGAATAGACACCAATACTGATCCGTAACAAAGAATACGAGTGCACATACACAGATAAACAGCTTCTTCAAGGCTGCAGTTGGTCGAGCTCTAGCTCTGACCAGAAACTTTTTGTATAATAATAAATAAAAATAAAAAAAATTAAAGAAATCGGACATCAAGCATGCATGCTTGAGCTTCCGTTTACCATATTTGATGTGCTCTATGTATGTGCGCTGATCAATGTATATATGCGTAAATTAAATCAGACTTAAAGTAAACCTCTCAATTCATATGGACTACTTTTGCAATGTCTTTATGAACTTGTGAAAGTTTTATAAGAATGGACATTCAATGGATATGGACATCTTTTAGGTTTCATTAAAAATACTGTTATTTATTATCCAAATGTAAACAAAAGTCAAACAACATGAATTCCAAACCCATTTATGACAGAATGCCAGTTGGGCACACTTAGTTCACCCTGACATGAAAATAAAGCCATCTTTTACTCACCCTGCTGTTGTTCCAATGCCCTATGTCCTTCTATCTTTTCCGGACCTCAAAAGTAGAAATTGTAAAAAATGTCCTGCAAGCGCTCCTCCATATAATGGCAGTGAATGGCGACCAGGCTAAAACTTTACGAAAAAGATACAAGTATCACGCAATGATACAGTGAGACGCCAGAGTGCCATATATGGAAAGTGTTCAGGAGGCATATTATAAGGTTTTGCGAGAAAGAAACCATAGTATTCAGTCAAAACACTGAGCTCGGCAGTTACTCTGTGCACGCTCCTGTGAGTGCGTGCGAGTCATCACACGCATCGTTTTGAGAAATCAGGCTCAATAGAAACAAACGCGACTCTTGTCATTCTATAAGGTATATGAGAAGAAATAATACAAATAATAAGGTAAACCTCCTGAAGTGTACCAGTCGCTGACGGCTCGCACGCAGTCACAGGAACGTGCATAGAGTAACGGCCGAGCTCAGTATTTTGATTAATACGGTTTCTTTCTTGCAAAACCTTATAGTATGCCTCCTGAACACTTTCCATATATGGCATAATCTATCATTATGCGTGTGCAGGATGTTTTTTTATTTTTTTTTATTTCTGCTTTTGAGGTCCGAAAAAGATAGAAGGACATAGGGCATTGGAACAACAGCAGGGTGAGTAAAAGGCTTTATTTTCATTTCAGGGTGAACTGTCCCTTTAATATTCAACAATATTATTGATTTTACTGTACTAACACTATTGGAAGAGAACTGAGCTGAGCTGGGCGATGACATCACTGTTTTCTCCAGAAACTTATTCCATAATTGATGAACTTTACACAGTTGCTGAACCAAACTGAATCAACATTGAACTAGTTTCAACTGAATTAATGTTTACTATTGTCTTTTTAGAGCTGCTTTACAGCAGAATTGAATTTTGTTTGCATCATTTGATTATTATGTACCCATTTACAAATGTAAAGCTGGTTTTAAACCATCTGTGTGTAAAGAGCTATAGAAATAAAGGTGACTTGACAGAATTAGGATTTCAACTTTAGGGGAAAAAACAAATACACCCTTAAGCCATTTTAAAGCAAATACATAAATATTCAAGTGTTTTATATATATTCTTACCTGAGATACATGCCTATGGCATAAGCAAACAGGAAAGAATAATCCATTGCTCCGAGCAACTGCTTATAGTTGTTTCTGTCTATAAGGATAGAAACACAGATGCCGAACATATAATGTATTGACTGAAAATGACAGAAACAAATATTGCTTGTATATAATCTAATATATTGTTACCGAATGGTTTCCAGCTGCAGTCTAGTCCTGGGTGAAGTCTAGGCTGCTGGATGCTCTCTGTCTGGACTTCCATGATGTGAGAGCAGTTCTTATGCAGCTCACTCTATACAGACACATACACAACACAACATGAACTCATCTCTGACAGCGCAAGCAGTTGACCTGGACATGACAGCATATTAAGGCTGACTACAGGAAGTTCAACACGGTTAGATGGCTGCGTGCTTCTGGATTACAATCAGATCAATGAGTTAATATGTGACAGAAAATGGCAAAGCCCTTTGAGTTCCAGTAAGCACAAGGACTGCCGATAACAGCTTGTACAAACTGTGATCGTGCCATCTCTGAGAAATCTAAAGTTGTCTGAATGTTATCTCATGCAGAAATGATAAAAGATCATCTGAATTCTGCTTCTTATTCCAGTTATCTATATGCTATAGTTTATATTTAAAAAAAAAATTATATTCAGTACCATGTAATCTTTAGCCTTCGTTAACAAAATTAAGATAACGTGTGTAAAGAACAAAAAAAAAACATTAATATAAATAATTTCTGACAAACATAAAAATACACTGCTAAAAAAATAAAAAGGAAATCTTTCCTTGGCATTTTTTATTCGTATAGCGCTTTTCACAATACACATTGTGAAAAGTAGCTTAACAGAAAATCATGATTTTATTGTTTATAATATCTTGTCAGTTATTTTAGTATTTTAGTTTCAGTAGTATTTTGAATTGGCTTTTATTTTAGTATTTATTCATTTTCATGTTAATTTTGTTATGTGCGTTTGCCTTTTTATTATTATTATTATTATTATTATTTTGTTTATGTTTTAATTATAAATATTTAGGTTTAATTTATTTTCATTAGAATTTTTATTTATTTCCAGTTAATAATTTTAGTGCTTGAACTTAAACTTTTTCAGTTTATTGTGCAACATTTAATCAAATATTTATATTTTATTGTACTTCAGATTTATTTCAAATCACCAGAAAATATTTCAATAGTTTTAGTATAATAATAACCGTGCTTCATGCCTTATAGTCGCATTTAGCAATTTAGATTGCGCTATAATAGTTTGCATTTTGTAATGATACAAGCAATCAACCAGTTAATAAACGTGACCCTGGACCACAAAACCAGTCATAAGTCGTGACGGGTAAATTTGTGGCAATAGCCAACAATACATTATGCCAAAAAATCATCAGGATATTAAAATAAAGATCATGTTCCATGAAGATATTTAGTAAATTTCAGACCGTAAATATTAATATTTATTTATTTATTTATTTATTTATTTATTTATTTATTTATTTATTTAGTTACTTTTTATTTGTTGAAATGAATGTGTTAAAAATGTGTCAATTCATTGCCTTTGTATTATTTAGCAGAAGAATATATCTTTCTGTCCCTCTAATTCAAACTGCAAGCTCACAACACTTTGGTTTCGATTCACACCCTATAAATGATTCTACATGCAGAGGTGTCAGTGAATGTGCATGTTTCCTCCAGCACACGTTCAACGTGACAGGGGTCATGCTACCTTGACAATGCTGATGGGCTTCCTGGATAGATGGAAGCTTGTGTAGAGCAGGAAAGTGAGAGCAAACGTGAAGGCCTTGTACCTGCATATAGAAGACACAGCAAAGGTCAATAAGGACAAGGAAATGGGGACATTTTACAGTGTAATTTCCTCTTGTTGTGCTCTGTAACAGCTCAGATGATGAGATTTGAGATTGACTGCATCCTAAAACAAGCACAAATACTGAACGCATGCAGCTGGCATTAAATTGTGGCTAATGACATTCCCACCCACTGTTCAGTTATGCAAACAACTGTTAAACTGGCAAACAAATTAGAAGTTAAAGGAAGACTGTCTTTAAAGTATTGCTTAATGTCAAACTAAGAAGGGCAAAGCAACCAAGTCCTTTATCAGTTGGAACTCCATTACTATTTTAGTCTTTCTTAGATCAGGTTTAGACACTTACAGTAAGTCTTTTTTTCAGTTTTTTGATCGGTTCATCATCCAAAGAAGACTTGATTTAGAAGTATCTTGAAATATAGTACTTTTATTTAGCTTTTTGGTCATTTCTGGAGCTTGACAGATATAAACTGTTGCTGTATGGAAGAGAGATTCTTCGGGTACAATATTTTGATAGTCCGCTTCAGAGATTAATTCACGTCAACTAACTCTCATTAATTTGCAACTACATGCAAAGTTACTTATAGTCAGTAGAATGTCAGTTGGGGAGCATCACAATAAATTGTTAGCAGATATTAAGCAGACAGTCCACTAATAATGACAGTTAGTGGACATGAAAAACGTGGAAAACACACAATATATTAAAGCGTCTTTGGTGTTTCCGGAAAAAAAAACGGAAATCGAGGGTAGCGCGGGCATGTCGTCACTGATAGACGACGCACATGTGTGTCCTGGTTAAAATTGCTTATTTCTCTGGATTTAAACATTCTTGGAAACATTTGGGAGAAAACTACACAAGTCAACAAAATGTAATAGTGCTCTAGTGGTTTTTGGATGTTTTTATCCAAAACCTTACATACAGTGCCTTTAATACACCAATCTATCTAACAAAATCAGCTTTTAAACCTTAAAATGTACTGATAACCACCATGATAAAACAAAAATAAGAAAAAATAGGGAGTTTTGGGAATGTCCTTTTACTTTTTCTTTTTTTTTTTTTCACAAACCATACAGGAATGTAAACACACCTGATCTAGCCTGTGTGTCCCTTTTATAACTCACCAAACCGGATTTTTCACAATCAATCCTGAAATGGTGTTGATGACACAGGTATGGAACAAGGGTGAGACACGATCAAATACAGCAACGCAGCTACTATGATCAGCAGAAAAACTGACTTCTTAGTCTGGTACAGAACGCAGTTTAGATGCTTTAAATACAGGATACATTATAGTTCTACTCTACTCTAGCGTATTCTCCAACACATATCAGCTTTATTAATGTCTGCCTAGCAGGCAACGAGAGAATCTGCAGATTCTTATCACATTTTTGTAGGAAATATGGTGGAATTGTGCAGAATGGATGTTAAAACTGTGAAACTTAAATACTTTTATTCACAGATGAAATCAGTAAAATTTGGCAAAATATTTAAAGACACCATGAAATCAAATTAAATAATTAACATTAAATACAACTATTCTTATTTATTAGAAATTATTTATTCATGAACATCATTTTTTTTTTATGTATTCATGCGTCTTCATCTTTAATCAAAATAATAGCCACATCTCTTCTCTTCTGTGATGACATGTTTACTGGTGCGAGGGCGGGACAACCGGTCACCCACATGAGTTCGACCAATAGCAGACCACAACCATCCAATCAATGCCTGATGAACAAAATCAAGTCCCGCCAAACATTTTTGCTTGTTTGAGAAGCCGTTTCACTCGCATACATGTCAAAAAGGATATTGTATGCGCTCAGAAAAGAAAGAATAACCAGTTTGCTCTCAGGGGAGTAGAACAAAAAAGTTGTCAACTAAATAGCCCAAATTGTCCGCACACTGAAAAACATACAATTAGACCAAAGCAAGGGGCTATCAAAAGTATGTTTTTAATTTAACATTTGCCAAGAGAAAAAAAAGTGCTAAAATGTAAAAAAGAAAGAAAAAAAAAAGAAAGGGAAAAAATATTACAAAAAACATGCAAGATCTCTTCATTCAATCCAGAGGGGGGTTAGCGATTTCAGCTCAAAAATCCCAAAAGCCTCCCTTTGTAGTAATTTTTTGTCACTCGGATAAATGTCACACTAGAAAGAAAAGACTATTGCAAAGGTTTCATGTGTAATAAGCAAACATAAAAAGACTGGTACGTGTGTACAAGTATAATGACAGACGTTCCATCTCGGTGGAAAAACTGGGCCTGCTGAGCATCAATCCCAAACACACATGCAAATATTGATAAAAGAGGCAAACTCACCACTGGTCCCTATTGAAGGATGCCAGGAAGCGGATGCCAGGTGGGACTGGTGCCATGCTTGTGTATATATGTGTGTGTGTGTGTGTGTGTGTGTGTGTGTGTGTGTGTGTGTGTGTGTGTGTGTGTGTGAGTGTGTGTGTGAGAGAGAGTGTAATACAGCTGCTTAGGAAATCTCATAAAGATGTTAGGCAGGATGCCTGTAGATATATGGTCACAAGATCCATCTCGGAGCAAAGGGACCTCTTGATGTGATTAGAAAGACACAAGAAGCCATTATGAAGAGTCGCGTCCGTAGCTTTATTTCCTAAAAATAGACAAATGAAGAAAGCATGAAAGACTGAAAGAAAATGAGCCGTTTTCCTGAAAGAGAAGTGAACAAACAATCACTTCTTTAAACAATAACATGTTCATTCACAGTATACTTTCAGCCCTTTCATCTTTAGGAAATGACAGTGTCTAAGCTCATAAATGACGCGACTGATAACGTGGTTTGCTACTGTACCAGAACCAGCGTCTATGAGAGACCCAGAGCAAAGCCCTCTTATACTGAGCTAAACTAGAACTACACCACGGTCATACACTTTCATTAACATTCAAATAAGAGTCTGAATAAACTACATCTACTACGTCTGATCTCTCGCATTCTCTCTAAGTTATAGGTCGTGGAAAGAACACGTTTATTAATCGGATGTGATTGATAACATGACGAGAGACCATTTGTCATAGATATAGACAGAAAAGCACATATCATTGATTTAATTTAAAACGAAAACAGCCCTGGAGGTCTTACCGCGTCAACCGACTGCCTGTCCAGCGTTGTCTTTGGCGACCGTCCCGTTCACTTCCTCGTTCAGTCCGGTGTGATGATGATGATGATGATGATGACGCAAACAAGAGCAGCGTGAAAAGCGAAACGACGACAGACTTCAGCACTAAAATATTTCAAAATAAAAGACTCTATCCATGCAGTACAAGTCAAACATTTAAATTAATTTTGTCACTTAAAAAATAAATACATTGTAAAAAAAAAAAAAAAAAAAAAAAAAAAAAAACCACACATTGAAAAACGTCCATAAGCTCATTAGATATAAATATGAATATACATAAAAAATGAATGAAAAAACTACCGATATATGTATATTTATTGCAGATAAATGCAAAAAAACAGACAAATAAAACAAGCACACACACACACACACACACACACACACACACACACACACACACACACACACACACACACACACACACACACAGAGAGAGAGAGACACTTGTTGTGTTTTCATGTTTTATGGGGACTCTCCATAGGCATAATGGTTTTTATACTGTACAAACCATATATGCTATCCCCCTACACTGCCCCTGCCCCTAAACCTACCCATCACAGGAAACATTCTGCATTTTTACATTTTCAAAAAACATCACTTAGTGTGATTTATAAGATGTTTTCCTCATGGGGATCAAAAATGTCTCCACAAGGACAAGGATTTCGGATATTGCCATCTTTATGGGGACATACCATTAGGTAGGGTTTACCAGGCCCCACACACACACACACACACACACACACACACACACACACACACACACACACACACACACAAATGAATGCGTTGAAAAAAAAAAAAAAAAAAATAATACCAGTGTCTCCACAACTTGGACTGATAACGTGATGTACTTGTGTTGTACCAGAGTAATTATTGTGTAGATCAAGGGTTTCAAACTGGGGCTGCAAGAGAGTGACAGGAGGTCCGTGGTTACTAATCTATTAAATAAATTAAATTAGATAAACAACAAATAAAATAATTTAATTTTTAAATTAAAAATATTAATATAATTAAATACAAATCAGATTAAAATTAAATAAATAAACAAGAAATAAATAATACATAACAATATATTACTACATTGAGCAGAACAAAATGTATAATATGCAAATGAAACAAATTTTAGATTTATAATATTGTGTGTGTGTGTGTGTGTGTGTGTGTGTGTGTGTGTGTGTGTGTGTGTGTGTGTGTGTGTGTAAATTGAGTGTTTATAAAAGACAGCCGTCTTTTTATTATGAGGTCCCTCACACAGAGATGATCATATTTGAGGGTCCGATATCTAAAAGATTGAATTGAAAACCCTGGTGTAGATAATATAATATAATATAATATAATATAATATAATATAATATAATATAATATAATATAATATAATATAATATAATATAATCGTTGACAGGCGTGTTTGCTGCTGACTTCCCGTTGCTGTGAGGATGATGCTCCCTCTGCTGTTCTGTTATCTTCTCTGCTCAGTTATTTGAGAATCATGCAGCTGTAGGTGAATGTATTTGTGTGGGTCATTATGAATTGCATTAAAGTGCGCAGTGACATTGCATAACAATGTTCAATCGTTTACTCACTACAGCGAGTCAAAATTAGCCTACTCAGCAAACCCGGTTACCTGTGAGCGGTGTACAAAGTCAAAGTCTTGACGGTGGCCGATATCCGAGTTAAAGCGGCTGAATAGAAAAGGTACGTCCAGAAAACGGCTTCTATATTTAGCTTTAGCAATATTATTGTCGGCCTCATCATTAGTTCTGGGACAGTGCAGAATGCGCTTCCTGTATTAAACTGCTGGGTGTTATTGCTAGTGATGCTTAGATATTTCTATTCATTTAGATTCCTAAACGTTTACCACAGTTTCCTTCAAAATACACAGCCACTGTTTCTAGGGATAACGTTAGTTGGTATTAGAACCACTGTTGTCACGTTAAAATTGTTTAAAAGTACGTGGAATGTAGTATATATTATGCTTTTACAGGAGGAACATTAAAGTATTTAGGCGGCTTAATATGGTACATTTTTGTAAAAGAGTATTTTGGCAGTAAAAGGAGGCATATATAAAAAAAAAAAAAAACATGTTATCCTAAGGAGGTCCAAAATATAAGTGCTCATATTCAAAAGTTTAGTATAAAAATTATACGCCTACTAAAATGAAAATCTGGCTAAATAGACAGCTAAATGTGATTATAGAAATATCATGATATACCGTTACCGTTAATTTTTTTTGGTGTGAAAAATCTGATATTGTGACAGCCTGATGTGACATTTTTGCAATTGAAATTAGTTTATTCATTTATTAGCTAGTTCATTTTATATAATAGTTTTAGTCTTAATGCAGGATTTTTGCCTCTAATGCTTTAAAAACAGTCATTTACAACTTACAACTAGTCAGGTAAATGAAAAGGTAGCCAAACATTTTTTTTTTTTTTAGATATGTTTAGGGAATTCATGTGTGACAATTTTCACATTTTGGGATCATTGCTTTACTCTGAGCTTTCAGGTGCTGTGATGGTGGAGGACAGGCCCATCATGAAGGGACGGGTAACAGTGTACTCAGTGCCAGGCTGTCCACGCTGCACACAGGCCAAAGCTACTCTGCGTACATTAGGAGTGCCTGTGTGTGATGTGGATGTGAACAAACATGGAGAAATAAGAGCACGAGTGAAGGAGCTCACAGGTCACAGTTCCGTACCCCAGATATTCTTCAATAACCTTTATGTTGGAAACAACGAGGACCTCCACAACCTGGTGAGATAAGAAACAGTAACTGATGTACGATTTCACTATTGACTAACCTTTGGCTTGATATTTGCTTCTAGGAAGTGAGAGTGAACTTCACGAAAATATGTTTTTTGTGTATGTTCTTAGAATCCTGAGCGGCTGAAACGTCTTGTCCTATCGGTAAGAGAGGAACCTGTGCTGCTGGATGTGCCACCTGTGCCTGTGGAAAATAGCACTGAGATTGATGGAGGTTAGTACTGAATAGGGCTTTTCACACTGCACTTAACCCTGGGTTTTGTCATTCTAAACCCTGCTTTTAACCCTACATTGTGGTGCCAAACGTGTGCAGTGTAAAATGATGTGGTGATAGAATAGTACGACTAGATGCTTAGCGACAGACAACCGACGTCATTTTTACTGTTTGATTAATAGTGATGAAAGCCAAAATATTAAATGCTATGGGTGAATATTTACTGAGTAATCCACTATTTTATGGAGGGGGTCAGAATGACCATTTTCACTTGAGACTTCGAAAATGAGCGGGCGAAAATGACTTTAGAAAGATGGCAGCATCATTATTTTATTTTTACACATAGATAGCTAGGCCTATTAGGCCTAATGGTATGCCACTTTTTTTGAGCTTTCAATTTTAATTTTTATGGTTCAATGCCAGACATACTAGCCTGACAAGCCAGACCCACATCAAGATGTTGGGTCTGGGAACTCACCATTGGCAGGGCTCAATCCGAGGGGCGGGATAAATGGTTGTCTTTCAAATTCCCTCTGCACGCAATAGGATAGCGCTACAACCAACCAGAGCAACGAAGAAGGTAAAGCGGAGCTAGCTGATAGATTAAACTTACGCCGTATCCGGTCGGCAAAACTCAGAACACATCTTCCTTTCTTAAGAATGACTTCAGTGCCGTTCTTTTCACAAAGAAACGCTTACCTCCAAGTCTTCCAGAGTCACTGCCACAGCCGATTCGAAAGACTGCTGTTCGCCAGCTTCTTTGATTTTAAGTAGCACGTGGAACCGTCACAACTCTGCTAAGCCCGCCCACTGACTCTATACACGATGTGATTGGCCTGACTAGAGTTTGTTTTTTCCAGTTCGCAAGCCAACGGAGAGTTGCTAGATGCCCTGGCTGCAAATTATATTTGCTGCCACTAGGGTGCGTCTAGATTTCTAGGCTACAGACATACTGTATGGGGGATCTCAATGTGGCTCCATGAGTAAATTGTTAAATTGTTCACGTTTTCAGTGGTCAAAAACAAATGTGGGTCACTTAATGCCTAAAGAATGAATGAAAAAAAGAACAAATAATGTTGACACTAGTCATTTCCTTCTATCAAAACAATTACATAGAACACACCTGTCTGAGTTTCAGAAATATATATTTATATTTTTTTTTACAAAGTTTGTGCGCCTGTAACCCAAGAAGTATTAAAGATATCTTCATAGTCTTTCTATAATCTGGTTCTTAACAAACTTTTCTTTAGGTATGTTCTTTTTAAGGCCCTGCATGGTTAATTCCCATAGATATTGGGATCTCAATGCAGCTCCATGTGCAAATTGTTGGTCTTTACCCATTTTCAATGGTCGAAAATCAAATGTGGGTGCCTGGGCAAGAATATATTTCATTACATTTTATGGCTGCATGTGAGCCACCTTTTCCATATCACCAGCTGTTTCTCCAAGGATACTAGCAAAAATCCTTACAGCATTAGTCTATATGTAGGTGACCTTATGTCTTAGGTAAGGTTGCGTCAGCACACTCTGTTTAACACAAGAACTAAAACAATGGTTCAAAACACTGAAGGAAATTATTTGGGTGTAACATTAATTGTCACCACAAACAGGTTAGTTATGACTAGCACAAAGTTAGAAGCACACAAAAACTGTGTGGGACTAGTTGTGACTTTCTGTGGAACCTGTAAAACCTTGCTGTCCTGTCAATGCTGACTAAATAGGCTAAAAAAGCATTGTATGTATATAAGAAACGGAAATTGGCAGAGTGACTGGCTTCCAAGGTACAATATTGTCTTCTCTAATGATCTAAAAGGATTTCTAAAAGTTCAAGTTTCAAGTTTATTTGTCATTACACATGTACAAGTACAGTATAACGAAATTAAGTTTGGAGCAAGCCTCCGGGCCGCAGCCGATTATACAGGCGCTGCCACACGCTCTCCAGAAATACAAGAATGCAGTTGGCAAGCATTACATAGCAAACACAACAAAACATAACATAACACAGTACACGTGGTCACGTGATGGGATTTTTTGTATGGAGTGGGAGAGGAGATAGATAAGGACAGGCTAAAAGTGCCTAAAAGTGATCTTTAGGGAAAACTAAGCTATTATCTAGCAGTGTTTTTATTTCTAACTAGAACTAACACAATTAATTAATGTTCAGTAATTGAAGTAAAGCTGAAATAAAATAAAATATAAATATTAGATGAAAAAAGTTTACTTATTTCAGTTAGCTGCCAAAGCAGCATTTCTAATTTTGTTAACTTAAAACAAAATTAAAATTAAAATATAAAAATAAAATCTAATGAAAAATATTAATAAATCCTATAACAGTATATAAAACTAACACTAAAAACCAAGGAAGGAACAGTGGTGAACCAGCGACCAGGTCATGGGGGCCAAGGCTCATTGATGCACGTGGGGACCGATCAAACAGATGAGCTACTGTAGCTCAAATTGCTCAAGAAGTTAATGCTGGTTCTGATAGAAAGGTGTCAGAATACACAGTGCATCACAGTTTGTTGTGTATGGGGCTGTATAGCCGCAGACCAGTCAGGGTGCCCATGCTGACCCCTGTCCACCGCCGAAAGCACCAACTGGCATCAGAACTGGACCACGGAGAAATGGAAGAAGGTGGCCTAGTCTGATGAATCCCGCTTTCTTTTACATCATGTGGATGGCCGGGTGCGTGGGCATCGCTTACCTGGGGAACACATGGTACCAGGATGCACAATAGGAAGAAGGCAAGCCGGCAGAGGCAGTGTGATGCTATGGGCAATGTTCTGCTGGGAAACTATGGGTAAACCTTCTGCCGCAGTATGGCTGCCGTCACATCATCCAGGTGGATGCTGCACATTGGTGGTGATTGAGGAGATCCACCTCAACCACCACCTCCTCCTTCCATATGTTAAGCACTTTGAGTGTTGATAAATAAGCTATATAAATGTAACAGATTATCATCATTATTATTATTTCTTACTATAAATGGGAAAAAATTTTTTTAATCTTAGTAGACAGGATGTTAGTTATAACCTCGGACTTGGACATACCTCGGACATTACCTTCATATAGCATTTTTCAGCTTTCAGACACACCCTAGTTCATTCTAGAATAGTAATGGCGAGTTCCCATTCACAGACGTCTTTGTGTTTACTTCCTGTGAAAAACAGTGAAAGGATGGTTTATTGAACTGTTTTATTGTCGTTGGTGTTGGCTCTCCTAGAATGTTCTGACTCGACACGCTTGCGATTTGTAGACAGGAAGGAAGCATGTAAAATTGCCCAGAGTTTAATGGTGAGGAAGCATTTGAACTCTGTGACTGGCAAGTTCCCAACACAACATTCAGCATTCTGCCCCATGAGCGGATGCCCATTGCCACTAGACTCACAATCTATAGTCTGGTCCATGGTGCCTTCTCTCATATAGGCTTTTTGTAGCTTATTCTAGCTGTTAAAGTTTCATCTATCTATTTGGGAACCCTATCTTTCTGTACTCTTAAATGTGCTCATCTAAATTCTGCATGCGTCATGAAGCTCAATGATTCTTTAATCATTTCTGAGTTGGGTTAATTTCCATTCTAGCAGCATCTGAAGTGTTTTTGACTGGTTAAATGTCAGTTGCCTGCTTGACTATTATTATTAAAGTGTTTGTAAGGCAACACTATTGATGTTTAATTTTAGGAACTCAGTATTAAACTGCAGTCAATTAAGCCTTTAACAGACTCCATTATTATTTATTATTTTTAATATTATAATAATAATAAATATTATTTATAAATAGTTTGATAAAATATATTATTTATCTATTATTAGTTGAGTCTTAGGCGTGCTAGCTATTTTTAGTTTTTGTAATTAGGCCTTGATTATTTAAACTGAGTAATCAAGATTACGGTTACAGGTGCGGCAATGAATTAATCATGACAAGTGTCAATTACAGCATTCCATTAAAGTTACGCATGTGGCATCAAAATGTGCTACTAAACGTGGAACATATTTTTTGCAGATGCTGAGCATTTTAGCATGCCTGTTGCACAAACGCAATGTAAATCAGATTCAATGTATGTTCAAAAGTTTGCAGTCTGTAAGACCATTTAAAGTTTTTGAAAGAAGTATCCTATGCTAATTAAGGCTACATTTTAGATCAAAAATACAGTAGAAACAGTAATATTGTGAAATATTATCACAAATTTGAATATAATTGAACATTTTCAGCATCATTATTCCAGACTTCAGTGTGACATGATACTTCAGAAATCATTCTAATATGCCGTGCTTAAAATCATTTCTTATTAGTGCCATCAATGTTGGTAAAAGTTATGCTGCTTAATATTTTTGTGAAACGTTTTTTTCAGGATTCTTTGAGAAATAGAAAGATAGAAAGAACAGCTTTTATTTGAAATGGAAGTATTTTGTAATATTATACACGTCTTTTCTGTCATTTTTGATCAGTTTAATGCATCCTTGCTGAATAAGTTTTTTGAGCAATTTTTTTGTGTAGCCCCATTTATAAAATGTTTTAAGAAATCTACAAACCCGATTCCAAAAAAAGTTGGGACACTGTACAAATTGTGAATAAAAAGGAATGCAATAATTTACAAATCTCATAAACTTATATTTTATTCACAATAGAATATAGATAACATATCAAATGTTGAAAAGTGAGACATTTTGAAATGTCATGCCAAATATTGGCTCATTTTGGATTTCATGAGAGCTACACATTCCTTGAAACATGGCCTTGTCCCAACTTTTTTGAGATGTGTTGATGCCATGAAATTTAAAATCAACTTATTTTTCCCTTAAAATAATACATTTTCTCAGTTTAAACATTTGATATGTCATCTATGTTGTATTCTGAATAAAATATTGAAATTTGAAACTTCCACGTCATTGTATTCTGTTTTTATTCACAGTTTGTACAGTGTCCCAACTTTTTTGGAATCGGGTTTGTACAATTGAAATGATAGAATTTGATTGTTCAGCATTCACAGACAACAATGTCTCTTCATAATATTTGCATACAATTGGTAATTCAATTGGTCCCCTTTCTTAAATCTATCTGCATTCTTTTATTGATTAGTCTTGTCTTTCTTGCATATTTTTAATCATTTAACCACACGCTGAGTGCCGCCACAACAGCAAACCGGCTCTGCTGCTTTCATTTAGACCAAAACTTAATCTTACCTACAACGTTAACACTGTTCTTTTGCTGTCTTACACGTTTTGGTATTTCCTTCAGAAAACTCAAATCTAGTTTAAAAAAAAAAAAAAGTATATATCTACTATGGCCTATGGCCTTTTGTGTTTGGTTCTTTCAGTCACTTGAGTCTGAAGTCACTAGTCTCTTTTTTGTGACACTTGCCCTAAGCAGCGTGGGAGCTCTCGGAGGCACTGAGGAATCTGATCCTGAAACTCTACTCTGATCATCTCTCTGAAGATGGCAAGGTAACTGTTTTCACCATCTCATCACAGGCTGCATATCAAATAGCTGCAAGACTGTGTTCAATGGATTCGTCACAGACATGAACACTACATGCACTCAGACTTTTGATGTTCGTGGCAGATGAACAACCTAAGGAGCGTTCCGCCACATTATGTTTTAAATAAGAAAGGTATGTGTCATTGTGACCGTCTGGGTCTCCACTTTTGACCAGACAGTTGATTACAAGGCCATGTCCCGGAGCCTGTACTTCGAGCGGTACTGTGATCTAGCTGTCCAGCTTCAGCGCGTGGAGCTGCTGTCCTTGAGTCGTGAAGAGAAACTGGCCTTCTTTATCAACATCTACAATGCCCTCGTCATCCACGGGAACCTGCGTCTGGGCTTTCCCAAAAACATATGGCAAAGGTATCGGGTAAGAGAAGTGGAGAAAGAATGGATTGTGAAGTGAAAAAAAAGAAGAAATGCTTTCAGTGCTTTTATATTTGTTGTCTTGTTTTCCAGTTCTTCAACTATGTGAGCTACTTCATTGGTGGTGAGGTGTTCACACTGCAGGATATTGAAAATGGAGTGCTTCGGGGAAATCGAAAAGGTGTAGCACAAATCCTAAAGCCCTTTTCCAAGAACGACCCTCGACTGCAGGTATCCCAGGAAACTCATTTCTCAATATAATATGACTGTTAATATGATGAATGTTGCTGTATTTCTCATTGGTAGGTTGCTTGTGTCAAAGGGCAATTATCAAGGGACAATTCTGATTTTGTGTCGCCTGTAATTTATTGCACAAAATCAGACTTTTTTTTTTTTTAAAGCAGCATAATGTTCAGTGATTTTACCTAAGCAGGTTTCTTTTTAAGCAGGTGTATTTGAAAATATTTTGTTTTACGCTTTGCTTTATTAAACTGAAATTACAACAGATATTAGGGCTGTCAAAAGACAGATAAAAATAATAAAATAGTTTAAATAAAAAAAAAAACATTAACTGTAATTTCTTTGTAATTAATGACTTAACCCTGTGATTCTCAACCTTTTTTGACTTCCTATTTAAGCTGATATGTTTCTTGGGGGAATGCAAACATTTTGCGAGAGAACGCAAAAGCATTGACTTTTATTTTTATATTTTTCCTCCCATCTTATAATTTAACACCATGTCCCCTTAGGGGCTCCGTGAGAGATGTACCTCTGGTACTTCTGTTGTCATAAATAAATGTAAAAATGTATAATGTTGTACATCTTTCTTTCTTTATATTTTATTATTATTTTAAAATATAATTTTGCATTTTGATTAATATAACTACATTTAAATAATTTTACAATATATTGGGGACCCCTGGATGTTTGCTGAGGCCCCCTAGTGAGCCCCGGCCCCCTGGTTGAGAAACACTGGTTTAAACCTATTCATTTACTTTTCAAGGTAAGAAAAAATGTCAATTTATTTATTCAGCAATGATGTATTAAATTGATTCAAAGTGACAGTAAAGACATTTATAATGTTACAAAATATTTCTATTTCAAATAAATGCTGTTCTTTTGAACTTTCTAGTCAAAGTTTCTTAATTAAATGTATTTAATTTCACAATATTGATATTTTCGCTGTATTTTTGATCAAATAAATGCAGCATAAGAGACTCTCAAAAACATAGAAAAATCTTACTGACCTCAGAACAGTGGTGTACTGACTGTGAGGTTACTTAAGACAAAACATGCTGGAAAATGTCTCGGTTACGACTAACCTTAGTTCCCTGAGTAGGGAACGAGACGCTGCGTCACCGCTTTGGCAACTCCTCTGCGTGATTGCGTCGTGAAGCACGTGTGTAATCAGTCCAGTGGAGAGACAGAACGTCATAGGCTGGTGACGTCATAGACCCGGAAGGTACAAAGCATACCGGCAAACAAACACTGCTAGCTTCTGAGAAAGGCTGAAGCAAGACGCTTGCAGGCATGCGGGGAGTATGGCAGGGTGACGCAGCGTCTCGTTCCCCATTCAGGGAACTAAGGTTACAGTCATAACCGAGACGTTCCCTTTCAAGGGAACTCGCGCTGCGTCACCGCTTTGGGAACGAGAATACCCACGTCCCCATAGGAGCCAGAATGCCCGCCTGTGATATTGTCTGGGCGAGCCCCCGAGCCCCCAGAGTAACGTTAATGTCTAGCTCGTAGGAACTGACAAAGGTGTGTGGTGAGGTAACATCCTGCCGCATCACAAATATCATGCAAGGAGGCCCCTGCCAAAAGTGCCTGCGAGGCAACCATACTCCTAGTTGAGTGGGCCCGGACAGCCAGGAAGAAGGCTGCCCGGCCGCCACATAAGCAAGTGAGATAGCCTCGACCACCCACTTGCTCATACTCTGCTTGAAGTCGGACCCCCTCTCGAGGGTGGCCTGTAACAGATGAACAATTGTTCTAATGCGTGAACAGGAAAGCAGAAGTTTCCCAGTCTGACGTCAGAAGGAGGAGGACAAAAGCCTGACATACTAAGGGTCTCACAGAATAGTGGGAACCTACGGAACGTAACCCGGCCTACTCAGACCAGAAGTAGTTACAAGCCCGAGGGTGCCACAGAGGGGGCTAGAAAAACCCCTAAACTTCCAGATAACATAAGCAAGAAGGATGACCCTATTAAGAGGGAGAAACTTCTCAGAAACTTCTTCAAGCAGCTCGAAGGAGCCTCAGAAAAGTCTTGGAGGACAAAGTCCCAGGCTGGCACCCTGGTGCGTACTACAGGTCTTAGCCTCAAAGTGCCACAGAGGAAACAAGTAACTAGAGGATGTAGCCCACATGAAACACCACCCAAAGGAGTGTGGTAAGCTGCTAAGGCCACCACAGACACCTTTATTGTGGAGGGCTAACCCAGCAGAGAACCTCTCCTGCAGGAACTCCAGCACCCCGCTCGCGAGGCAGTTTACTGGCTCCCACATGCGATCTCTACACCATGAGGTGAAGAGTCTCCACTTTGAGTGTACAGTTTCCTCATGGAGGGAGCTCTAGAGTGTAGAATGGTCTCAACAACCTCGGTTGAGAGACCAGAACTTATTAGCTGGGCCCCTCAGAAGCCAAGCCCACAGTTTCCACAGCTCTGGACGAGGGTGCAGGATGACACTACCCACCTGAGAGAGAAGGTCCCTCCTGAATGGAATCTCCAGAGGAGAGCCGTCGAGGAGCGACACAATGTCTGAGAACCAGCTCGGGCTGGCCAGAACAAGGCTACTAGCAGCAGACGAGCCCAGTCCTGGCGCACTCTCTCTAGAACTCCTGGAAGCAGAACAATCGGGGGAAATGCATACAGGGGCAGCCTCGGCCACTCCTGTACCATGGAGTCCAGTCCAAGAGGATCTGGAGGCGTTAGGGAGAACCACAGATGACAAGAGTGTTCTCATGTGTGGCAAGCAGCTCCACTTTAGCCCTGCCAAATTTCTCCCAAAGGAGCTCCGCCACCTCGGTGTGGAGTCTCCACTCCCCGGGCCTCGCCCCTTGTCTCGGCAGAATGTCTGCTTCCACAAATGAGCCCTGGGCCGAGCGACCACTCATGGACGCCCCCCAGCCCGTGACGGCAGCGTCCGTGATCAGAGATACTTGCTGACACGGTGCCCCCAGTGACGGGCTCTGGGCCAGAAACCAAGGACCTTTCCACATAACCAAGGTGCGGAGACACTGCCGCATTGCCTTGACTATGTGAGAAAGGGTTCCCCTTGGGGAAATCCCTTGGTCTTATGCCACCACCGTCTCTTACTGTTCACCCGCCTATGAGATGGTGAGTGACCGGTCTAAGATCGACCCTATGCGAGGCTCTGATAAGCGGGCCTGCATAGGGACTGTGAGGTACAGCAGGAAGTGCTTCAACCTGAAGCACCGCCAGCATTCCCAGGCAATTATGTGGCACGAATGACAACAGTCCTGCCATAAACCAAGGTGCGGAGACGCTGTCGCATTGCCTTGACTATGCCAGAAAGGGTTCCCCTCTGGGAAATCCCTTGGTCTTAAGCCACCACTGTCTCTTACTATTAGACAGTGAGTGACTGGTCTAGCTTCACCCCTTCACTGCTGAGAGGATCGACCCTATGTGAGGCTCTAATAAGCGGGCCTGCATAGAGACCGAAATCCAACTCACGCCTAGATACGTTATTCTCTAACTGTCAGCCCTAACTCCCTCATGTGTGCAAGAACAACATCTCGATGTTGAACCGGCAGACGAGCTGACTGTGCAGTCGTCAAATAGAGAATGCGGATGCATATGCAGGGGGACTAGTGCCACGTCCACACAATTCATGAACATGCAGGGTGAATGAGCTAGAGCTTTTCCCCCGAAAGCGAACCTCAGGTATTTCCTGTGCTGCGGAAGGATGGAGACTGTATGAGACTGGATGGAGTATGCATCTATGAGATCCATCATGACAAACCAGACCTCGGGTTTGAGATACAATCTGTTTGAGTGTAAGCATCCTGAACCTGAGCTTCGCTACTGAGCGGTCGAGGACGTGCAGATCTAAAATAGGGCGCAGCCCCCCATCCTTCTTTGGCACGATGAAGTACCGGCTGTAAAACCCTGACTCCCTGTCTGGTAGAGGGACCCTCTCTATAGCCTCTTTTTGCATCAGAGTCTGTACTTCTTGAGTCATAACCCTCACTGCCCTGGGCACTAAGGCGTCAGAGCTTCTTAGACGCAGCCTTCCTTGAGATAATGATGGCCATCAGATCTGTCTTACCCTAGGAAGGTTGTGCCTAAGGGCGCTGCCCACCACCCCACCCTTACTGAGGGGGAGTGCGAGTGGCGACGCTCTGATTTTCTGATTTTGCTGCGCCCGGTGTGAGGAGCTCGTACTCGGCATCTGCTGCTTCCGCGCAGCAGCAGAGGAAAGGAGATCTGAGGCTACAGGCTTGAACTTTGCTTTTACTGCCTGGAGCTAAATCTGTGGAAGATCAGAGCTCGCTTTCTCCCAGATCTTATGTCGGGCAGCCTAATATGCCTGCACGAAAGCCATAGTGTGCAGGCATTTAACGGCCTAGCCCGCTGCCGAGTACATTCTCTAGCATTATTTATATATGTATGTATGTTTGTATATATACATATTTTGCATATTTTTTAAGTGTTCTCTTTTATATATATATATATATATATATATATATATATATATATATATATATATATATATATATATATATATATATATATATATATATATATATATATATATATATATATATATATTGAACTGTGGCGATTAAACAGTGAAGACTTGGGCTGCTTCCACGATCTCGACACCTCAGTGTGGGGATCTGTGAAAACGGCAAGCCCCATGGAGGCTGAGCAGAGCACTGACAGGAAGCACTCATAAGCTTGCTTTAACTGAGGCACGCTCCTGGTCTGGTGGCTAGTTTTCTCTAGTTTTTTTTTTTTTGGCCACCGCTTTGCTCAGAACCTCCAAGAGCTCCTCACTAGCAGGTGTTTGCAGTGGCGAGTCTTCAACCCCTGCAACAATGCTACAGACTTCCACCTCCTCAGAGCTGGACAACTGGAGCACAGAAGCCATGCCCCCCGGGCGGGAGAAACAGCAGCGGGCTCCCAAACCCAGAGAAGCAGCACTGGACCTGCCAGGTGAAGGCAGAGAAAGGGCTGGCCCGTCTCTAAACCCTCTGACAAGACCATTTGCGAACCCCGCAACATTAAGCTGCCGCCGCACCTCAGCAACAGCGGGGCCCGAGCCGCGGAGAACACGAGCCGCGGCGCCCTCCTCGAAGAGCGCCCGTGGGATCACAGCACTCTCAGAGGCAAAGCCTCACAATGCTCTGACCCCCGACCCCCTCGAGAGCCGAGGGGCCGTCTGAGCGTGCTGTTCTCCTAAACAAACACCGCACATCAAATGTGTATCCCTACTCGAGAAGTAACGAGAGCAGGGAGAAACCCTTTCAGTAACGCTGTTCGCTCACCATAGTGTCTCTCTTTTAGTGTGTCAGTAAGTGTTGCAAACTTGTTATATGAAAACAAAAAAGTCTGAACTCAGACACAAACACAGAGCTGACAAAGGACAATGTTACACAGAGCGCTTGCTGAAGACAACAGAAGTTAGCGGCGTTTGTTTGCCGGTATGCTTTGTACCTTCCGGGTCTATGACATTCTGTCTCTCTATTGAACTGATTACACGTGCTTCACAATAAATAAATCTGAGAATGCTATTAACAGTAGTAATGTGTGTCTTCATCCGTTAGGTGGCGCTCCCTGACGTTGAGCCTCTCATTCATTTTGCACTGAACTGTGGTGCAAAGGGCTGTCCTCCAATTAAGACATACACACCTCAGGTTAATACCCAAAGCATTCTCATTTACAGTACGCTCTATAAATGTCTATACATTCTGACAGTGTAAAAAAATTTTTTTTAAATGTCCATGCATGTCTCGCATCAGGACATTGATGGTCAGTTACGTACTGCAGCGGAAGCATTCTTGGAGAATGACGACTGCTGCATGATTGACAGCTTGGGACGTGAGGTGAAACTCAGCCAGATCTTTAAGTGGTACAAGGAAGACTTTGGAGGCACTGATGAGAAGGTATTACTAAAATATATCATCACTCTCAATTCATGTACACGGAAGATGTTGTTGTTTCAAGCGATAATTCACCTGGAAATCTTTTACTCACATTATGGTATGACTTTCTTTCTTCTGTGTAACACTAAAGGAAATATTTTTAGCAGAATTTCCAAGCTGCTCATTTCCATACATTTCCAGTGATTGTGGAGGGTGGCATGTGCCGGTATCAAATTTTCATGTTGCAATTAATTGCTGAAACTTATCAGTGTACAGTACGGCACTAGCACGATGAAAAAGTAGCACAAAAACAAGTGTTGTCATACTATAACAAAAGAACTGAACATTTAAATACAATAAAAGAAATACACAAAATGTATAAAGTAAACAAATAAGTAAAACAGATTAAAGTGCAAAAGAATTATAAAGAACAGTAGGTAACACTTTACAATAAGGTCTCACTAGTTAATGCATTAACATTAACAAAGAGCGAATAGCTACATTTTTAGTTAAAGAAGAAGTTAATCCTCTTTGATAAAATTAGTTAAAAAAAGCAACTGTTAGTTAGTGTTAGCTCAGGTCCATTAGTTACAACTTTTGATTTTAATAATGTGTTATTAAATGCTGAAATTTACATTTAACTAAGATTAATAAATGCTTTAGAAGTATTTTTCATTGTCAGGTTGTTAATGAATGAACTAGTGGTAAATAATGGAGCATTATTGTAAAGTGTTTGTCTGGCTATCACCAGACCAAGCTCAATTTAAGATTGAACATTGGGGTGGGGAGTCTGCTCTGTATTTTCTACTGCACAAGAGGTGAGATCAACGAGCGTTATTCAAATGACTCTGTACACAATTGGATAGTCCCTTCAACCAATCAGACCACAAGAGACCCATCCCTTCTCTATCCGTCATTGTGTTAAACCCGCCAATAGCACACCAGGTGGATAAGCCAGTCTGTGATTGGTTCCTGCAAAAGTGTGACAGAAGCAGTAGAAATGAATGTACAGGTTTCAGACTGAGCTGCAGGGCGAAATCAAATCCCTGGCAGATCAGCCTGGGTTTAAAGTGTGTGACTGAACAACAAAGAATCATATATACAATATTCAAACAATATCTAGGGCATGTAATTTAGTCCAGATTAAAATATAAAATGTTTAAGTTTGAAAATTAATAGCCTTAAGTCTTTAAGTATTAAGTATTTGGTTATGTGATGAGCACCGCATCAATACAGAAATCTGATGGCTGTGTGTTCAGTAATGTTTAGTCGGAGAGTGTGAATGTGCATTCAGCGCATCTCCTTCACTCGCTCTGTCACGTGCATTGGGCCTGTTTACATCAGTGCGTGTTCCTCTTTGACGTGTTGTTCATTTTAAACGGTTGTAAAGTATTCTTAAACTAAATCGGAAAAATTCTTAATAAATAATGATTCACAGTATTTTGAAGTGACCACGATAACAGTATTGTGCATGTTCATTATTGTGATATATCGTGACACCGTATACCGCACATGTCTAGTGGAGGGGTTGTTTTGTGTCTGTCTTTAAAGAGGACCTATCATTCCCTTTACAAAGTCTTGATTTTGTTTTGGGGTCTACTAGAATGGGTTTTTATGTTTGAATGTTCAAAAACACATTGTTTTCACATATTTCATTGTTGCAGCTTCTCGGTTCCCAGTCTGTCAGTAATGCTCTGTTTAGCTCCTGTCTCTATGAAGCTTCTCCTTCAACACTCTCTGCTCTGATTGGTCGGCTCGCCCCTTTAATCGTGACAGTTAAAGTGCCCTTTTCGATCATCCCCCCCGTGAAAGAGATTTCTAATCTCTGCCCGGAGGCGATTTAACCAACACCACACTAAACCCACCAAACCTGGTCTAAAGTCAATAGCAGTATTTTTTGCGTTATTTAAAGAGCCTGTTAGTTATATGCACTTATAGGCGGGTGCACAACGCACGTACACTCTGCTTATTAAACAGACAGGGGCGCGCAGAAGCACACAAACATTTTTAAATGTTAAAAATAAAAGGATTCCTCTCTGGAGAAGCGTTCAGTCTTTCTGCTCGCAAATTCCACAATGTACAGTGCATCCGGAAAGTATTCACAGCGCTTCACTTTTTCCCTTATTTCCAAAATGGATTCAATTAATGTAACGGAACTCCACTGGAGGCAAGCTTGATGAGAACCCAAGTGCAGTTTAGTTACAAATATGAACAGATACAAAATATACAAGGACTAGACATGACTAGAAACATGAGCAGACACTCACCAACAGCGGGTTACATATAACAATACTCGACAAGGACCAAGGCAAACATGAGGGCTTAAATACACAGAGACTAATGACTGACAAGACACACCTGTGAACAATAAGACAAATGGGATTCATAGGAATTAATAAAAAAAAACGCTCGCTCTGCTCCACGCCAGCGGACACGCACCGTGAGAGGGTCGGCCGGTGCGCTGTCATTCATTGATATGGGCAGTGACAAAACACATGCTGCTCACACTCCGCTGGCACTTGTGATGTGAAACTGTTTAAAACTAAGGCTTTGGTTAACCTGCAACATTGCTGCCTCTGATCTGGAGAGAGCTGTCATGTAAATGTACAGTATGATGCAGCTTCACAAACAAACAATCTTTTCAACCACACATTATCATTAATTATATGTTTAAATAACAGGGGATAAAAGTGTACAGAGATAAAAGTTTAGTTTGGGTATTAACACAGTATTGATCAAAATAAGAGTAAATCATCTTTAAAAAAAGTATCACTTGTATGTATTGCATTGCTTATTGCGCCAGGAGGTGTCAACAAGTGAGTGTTTACAAAGTGTTTGTCATTGATTCATTCATTTAAAAGATTTATTCATAAACGCTGAAACAAGTCTTTATGAATGAGACATTTTTATTTCATTCAAATTAATATATCTTTTAAATAGACTAAGGCCACATCCACACGGCCAGAGCTTTCCTTTCCGATATTTTTTTCCTCGTCTCAAGAAATATTCACGCACATGAAACCATTGAAACACTCAAAACGATGTAGTATACATGCCAGGCCAGTGTGTGGTGCTGTAATTCTGCCACAGAAATACACTTAAAACAGAGAAGAAGAGTTGTGGCTAGAAGGGTACAGCAGTGGTAGGAGAGTGAGGCAAAATCTCACTATAAAATAACAATAAATAAATTTGCTACTTACCAGATAGTGTTTTATTAACGCCTACACCTACCCCAACCCTAAACCTACCCTTACAATAATGCAAATACAGTAATTAAATGACGCAATATTGATGTGCGCATGCCCAGTGCCCGTAGCTGTATCCCTTCGAGTCTTTACCATGCGGGACGTGGTGTAATGACATCACCAAAATACAGACTACCGGCACATCCGGGAACTTAGACAATTTAGACTTCCCATAGACTTCAATACAAAATAGCTGCACAAAACAACATCCGTACACAGCCGGCAGGCTTGAATAACTTAAGAAATCACTAAGATTAAACATGTCAAGTAATTATATGTCCAGCCTGCCTGCCGTAGAGCGTGAAAGATACATCCACACACTTCATTTGGTCAATTTAAAAAACATGTCCCTTCATTCTCCTACCGTCAAATTGGTGTAACAAGTGAATGATTTTACTTCGTTTTTGCAAGGTGAGGTACGAGGTACGAGTAAATGTCCTCTGACAACTGGGTGGGGTTGTTACACCAATTTGACGGTGGGAGAATGAAGGACATGTTTTTTAAATTGACCAAATGAAGTGTGGGGATGTATCTTTCATGCTCTATGGCAGGCAGGCTGGACATATAATTACTTGACATCTTGGTGATTTCTTAAGTTATTCAAGCCTGCCGGCTGTGTACGTACGTTGTTTTGTGCTGTTAATTTGTATTGAAGTCAATGTGGACTACTGGCACTTTTCCCCTAAAAGTGGGCATGAATCTGTTCAGAGACATTCTATGACATTGCGCCAGTTGTGCGTATATACGGATTGGCTGTACACACGAAAACACAAATCCACTCTGGGACCGGTTTCAAAACATAGCGGTTTCAGGCTCCTAAAACGCCGGATCGCGTGGGCGACGAAACACTGATACGATACAAAATTTTTACGTATACAGCTAAACGCATCTCCGTGTGGACGGGCCTAAAGCACTGATCATTTTGAACAGTCATTTAGTTTGCATGTTATTTTGTTTAGTTGTCTGCCTTTTCTCTTACTTAACTCTAATGTTCAGCCAGCGGTCCGAGGCTGAGACTACCATTACCATAACCGCAAGTTTCAACACGCTACTAATGCAACTCAACCAGGCCTCGTGACCGTTTTTCGCTCCATACCTTAAGTGGGAATTATCGAAATGAGGAATTCTGTGATGTGTACATTTCCAGAAGAAAACTCAAGACGCGTTTGAGGGAGTTTAGAAATGGTGTTTACTCAAATAGAGAATAACTCCCTTTGGAGTGACTTTATGCTTTGTAGACCTTTGTTGTGCTTTGTAGAGAGTGACCTTTTTATGCTCAAACAGCAACATTACTCACTAAAGAAAGTTGAACAGGTAAAAAAGCATAATAGGTCCTCTTTAAAGATACACTTAATCAGCTTGTTATCTTTTTCAGCTCCTGAACTGGGTGTTTGATCATATGGGAGCATCAGAGAAGAAGAGGAATCTACAGTCTCTGCTGTCAGCAGGAAAGGTCAAAGTGAGCTATCTGCCCTATGACTGGTCTATAAACAGCACAGACTGAACTAAACCACATTCTCATGCACATGATCACTCTATCACTGACTCATTGTGGGCACTGCGTTTCTGTTGAACACATGCAGCAGAGACAAATGCAGAGCGATTCAGAACAAAACTGTACCTTGAAACGATAACTATGCATTTAGATCCCTTTACCTTGTTCCTTCACCTTCCAAAGGGCAATGTGTTACTGTAGCCGAATATTTCTAACAAAATTTTTGTACCTATAATTTTCAAAATTGCATTGCGGCATTTTGCACTGATTATTATGCAAATATATGTTTTATATATTCTCCTACAAGGATGTCTTTTTAAACAAATATAATTTAATTTAATTTATTTACATTATCATATGTATTGTATCAATGTACATTTATTTTATTTATTAATTTTTCTACATATATTTAATTTAGAGTTTCTAGCAACACTATGAAAAGTAAAAAAGAAGTCATGATGAAACAAAAGAACATTGCACAGACTGAGCAATGGTGCATATCGCTTATAATATACAATTTTTCACTAAATGACCTCATGGAACAATATTTAATCATTTTTATATATGTGAACCAATTTAACAGTAAGAAACAGCAATATTTACCTACATCAATTTTGACTTAAAAACATTTCAAAATATGAAAGATTTGCACGGAGATGGTAGTAGATGGTACATATTAAGAGATGAATATCTGTCTAAATTCACAAATATATATATATATATATATATATAATTATATATATATATATATATATATATATATATATATATATATATACTCTTTGCTATATATATATGTAAAAATCTATATCTATATCTATTCAAAATTTCACTAAAAAGAAACATTTTGTCTTCATTTACATACACCCATATTTGTCCAACCCTACATTATTTTCTTTTCTCCTATGAAACAAAAGGGAAAGTGAATGGAAATTTAATTTATATTCCACCACAAAGGGAAAAACATCATAAAAGTGTTCAATGTGACATGCACACTATATTCAAAGTCTACAAAAAGCCATATGATATTTGTATGGAGGATTAGACCTAAATTATTTACTAGTATTTTTCATTTATGAGTGCTGTTCACTGTTTTATATCTGGACATGTTTGTCCTTGAAAGATCTGAAGGGACGTGCATAGACATGGAAGATTTTGAGGCATGGATTAGTTTGTGGATCTTTCATGCTGTTTGTACTTTTGACTCTTTGACTCTGTCTGTCTGAATGATGGATGTGCACATATCAGCTTATCTAAAATGATACCAGCCAGTAGCATTGAGTACTTTTTGTAATGCATGATGTGTTAATTGATCAATTATTAAAAAGAGCATCAGGGCTGATGTGAATCTCATAACTGGTTTCTCATAAACAGGGCCTGTTTTTATGATGTGATTCAATGCCTGATTTGTTCAAAGGGTTAACAAGAATCCCCATAATATTTTTATAGAAAATGAGATCCAGACGGAAACTTTCTGGAAAATCGATTCCCCCATCTGTCTTGCTTAAGGCAGTGAAAACCGTATGAACTTGAATCCTTTTTGAGTCTGTGAGCAGCAGCACAGAAAAATGGCATTTTAATAGATATAGATTTACTGTGATGCACTATAGGCATGTAATTTATCCTTTTATTGCATGTGACACTATAGAATAGTATTGCAAGGGCTGATACTATCAGATGCACGCAGTAAAATGAGGTCCGGCACCTCCTGTTTCAGCCAGTGCCTTTTCACCTCTGCATGAGACTAATATACTCATATTACTTCACTTGACTGCACATCCCATTGCTTCAGGAAATCAGTTCATTTGAAACTTTCATCTGCAAGCAGAGAGATTCTTGAATCATAGGTCATCCTTGAAAGAAAGTCCCAGAGTTACTCTCACCCTTCTCTCTTTCACTGTAAGGAAGGATATCAATGCAGTGCATTTACCCTGAACAAAATGTCAAAATTAGACTCATTCAGACGCATGGAAATGATTTATATATTTGAATCTAGAGCAATACTGAAATACTGTCTTTATAAATGCATTACAAATGATAAAATAAAGTATATTCAATAGACATTTCATGTGCCCTTATTTTTGCTGGAATGAACAGTGGATGGCAGACAGTGTTGTGGTATAGCCTAATGTCGTCGCCCGATTTAGCCCCTGATTTGACTTCGCCGACAGATTTTGCGAAATCGCAGACAAATGCCCGAAATTAGGCAATCGGGTGTTTAGCACGCGAGTGACAATCGCGCAGTGTGAATGATCAAAGACGCGATTCGGAGAGAATCGCGAGACGCCTCGTGAGATATTTTGTCACGCTTAAATATCTGGACCTGCCGCGATTCAAAATCCTGCTGTGTGAAATGTTCTTACTGAAAATGACATCGGCGGCGACCGGACAGCCAATGAGAGAGCGAGATACAGGGCAGTGGGAAGTTCGAGGAGGACTTGATAGACCAGAATATCAGTATTTTATCAATCAAATAGCTTTGACCAGCTGCAACAGCAGCACATTGTAAAATGATTTATTCACCTCCAACTCTCTTTGCAGAACACTATCATTGCTCCTGTGTCTCCCCAATCATTTCCTCCGGCTATACATGTTTATTCGGTAACACTTTAGAATAATGTTCATTAGTTAACATCAGTTAATGCATTAACTAACATGAACTAAAACCATGAGCAGTACATTTGTTACTGTATTTGTTCATCTTTTGTTAACGTTAGTTAATAAAAATACAGCTGTTCATGGTTTGTTCATGTTAGTTCACCTTGCATTAACTAATGTTAACAAAGATTTTAATAATGTATTAGTAAATGTTGAAATGAACATTAAATAAAGATAAAATAAATGCTTTATAAGTGCAGTGTTCATTATATGTTAACTAATGAACATTATTCTAAAGTGTTACCCTTTTTTCTTTTCGCTGCAAATCACCGCATCGGACAATTTGATCGCAAATTTTCTGCAGTTCATATTTTTTATTGCATTTCCAGTCCTCAAGGCTGAGAACCCAGTCTGACGCACGCGTGATCTCACGTTGTGAAACGTAGTTTGTGCGACGGGACAGAGCTGTCGGCGATTCTTCCTGCTGTACAGTCATGCAAATGTGAAACCCCTCTGGTGCAGATCCATCATGCAGTGTGAAATACAGCAGCGACTGAATGCTGGGCCTAGAATAACTATGCAGTGTGAAACGAAAGCAGAGATCCGGACGAATTTGAAAATCGGGCTTAATGTGAGATACATTATCAGATCTAGTTTTTAAGTAATGAGTAAAATAATCACATTACTTTTGTAAAGTTATTTTTTCCAAATACCTGCCTGGTTTACTTCTCAGTTTGTGTTTATTATTTATTAAAGTTGTTGAACGCCCAAGTGTTCCCGCCTCCTTCCCCTGAACAAAGAACTGTGTTACACCTACATTAATTAGATACACTATATTGCTAAAAGTATTGGGACAATTCTCCAAATAATTGAATTTAAGCGTTCTAATCACTTCCCATGGCCACAGGTGTATAAAATCAAGCCCCTAGGCATGCAGACGCTTCTACAAACATTTGTGATGAATGGGCCGCTCTCAGAGCCCAGTGAATTCAAGCTGGTATTCATGATAGGTTGCCACCTGTGCACAAGTCCATTCGTGAAATTTCACTACTACAATAACTTTTCATATTGTTTTTCATATGCAGTCCATGGTAATATTAATACATTTAGTTTGCTTACTTTTGTACAGTAAACTATTGGGTCACCAATTGATTTCCTCTAAAATGGCTAAATTGGGCTCCCAAGGAAACCCAGTTGAAAGTCACTGACTGGTCTAATAGACCTGTTGCAGTCTGTGTAATGTTCATAATATTCAGAGGGAGGTGTTGCTTTATGCCCAGTGTCACGAGACCAAGTAAAGCATGCAACTGGAAAATATCATGACTCTCTTCTTAGTACTTACAGTACTTAAGCCACAAGTTTGTGTTAAACCTGGTGACTATGTTCTCCAGCATGATTTGAGATGATCCAGAGCTTCAATGAAAGCAAGAAATGATTGTGAAAGGAGCTTCAGGTCAGATTTGCCTATTTTGATTAGTGACTTTAGTGCAATTTAATTTTTAAACTTTATGTTTTTTCCTAATACTAAAACTCAGTCCCTCTGTTTAAAATCTCAGATTCTCAATGTAGTCTCAGACTTGTGGACACATTGTATATATTAAATTCTAGTTATTAGTCATGACTGCCACGCATTCGTATAGTTCAGACAGTCTGTCTGAAATGAAATACCACTGTTACACCGTCTTGCAGTGTTAGTTTGTACGTCATAAGACTGTTGAGTAGCTTTTTGCAACGCTGTTTGGGATCATGACCGTGAGACTGGCGAATCTAATTCTTCAGCCCACCAGCCGCAGCACTGTCGCTTCTCGCAATACGGCCCAATCGCACAACTTATTAACCTGAGTTGATGAGAGAAGATTCCAATGCCTGTTGTTGCCAAATACTGAGCAAAAGCCTCAGTGATGTTAAACAAGATATTGCAGATAAATCTGCTTTTAAGAAACACATAGACTCAAAATTTTACATGTAATGGATGGTAAA
>CM031960.1:18048179-18167536 GCA_018749465.1 Paracanthobrama guichenoti | reverse complement strand
GCATCTTCCAAGAAAATGAGTTTTTGCCAAAAATGTCTCCTTTCATGTCACTGCCTCGCTGGACCAGCTTGGCTTTTGGCCATGGGATGCTTCAGCATAAAAGGTGCATCTTCCAGTAACAATCAAGTTTTTTCAAAAAAAAAAAAAAAAAAAATTCCTGTCACGTCACTGCCGGGCTAGAACCAGCATAGCTTCAGTAGGGACCAAGGCTTTGGCCATGGGATGCTACAGAAGAACTTGTTTGCTTAGCTTTATTAAAAAGGGGTCTTATGGAGTGGCAGCACATCCTGAGCGGCTCATAATTCCCCTCAGAATGAGCTATCACCTGTATTGCATTACAGTTCTTTGCATTACCCCCTACTGGCCTCAATATAGCATCTTCCAAGAAAAAGAGTTTTTGCCAAAAATGTCTCCCTTTCATGTCACTGCCTGGCTGGACCAGCTTGGCTTTGGCCATGGGATGCTACAGCATAAAAAGGTGCATCTTCCAATAACAATCTATTTTTTTCCAAAAGTTTTCCCTTTAATATCACTGCCAGGCTAGAACCAGCATAGCTTCGGTAGCAAGACAGGCTTTGGCCATGGGATGCTACACAAGAGCTTGTTTGGTTAGCTTTAATAAAACGGGGTCTTATGGAGTGGCAGCACATCCTGAGCAGCTCATAATTCCCCTCAGAATGAGCTACCACCTGTATTGCATTATTGTGCATTGCATTACCCCCTACTGGCCTCAATAAAGCATCTTCCAAGAAAAATAGTGTTATTGCCAATAATGTCTCCCTTTCATGTCACTGCCTGGCTGGACCAGCTTGGCTTTGGCCATGGGATGCTACAGCATAAAAAGGTGCATCTTCCAATAACAATCTATTTTTTTCCAAAAAGATTTCCCTTTCATATCACTGCCAGGCTAGAAGCAGTATAGCTTCGGTAGCAAGCCAGGCTTTGGCCATGGGATGCTACACAAGAACTTGTTTGGTTAGCTTTAATAACACGGGGTCTTATGGAGTGGCAGCACATCCTGAGCAGCACATAATTCCCCTCAGAATGAGCTACCACCTGTATTGCATTACAGTTCTTTGCATTACCCCCTACTGGCCTCAATATAGCATCTTCCAAGAAAAAGAGTTTTTGCCGAAAATGTCTCCCTTTCATGTCACTGCCTGGCTGGACCAGCTTGGCTTTGGCCATGGGATGCTACAGCATAAAAAGGTGCATCTTCCAATAACAAACTAGTATTTTCCAAAAAGTTTTTCTCTTTCATATAACTACGGGGTTAGAACCAGCATAGCTTCGGCAGCAAGCCAGGCTTCGGACATGGGCTGCTACACAAGAACTTGTTTGGTTAGTTTTAATAAAACGGGGTCTTATGGAGTGGCAGTACATCCTGAGCAGCTCATAATTCCCCTCAGAATGAGCTACCACCTGTATTGCATTACAGTTCTTTGCATTACCCCCTACTGGCCTCAATATAGCATCTTCCAAGAAAAAGAGTTTTTGCCAAAAATGTCTCCCTTTCATGTCACTGCCTGGCTGGACCAGCTTGGCTTTGGCCATGGGATGCTACAGCATAAAAAGGTGCATCTTCCAATAACAATCTATTTTTTTCCAAAAAGTTTTCCTTTTCATATCACTGCTGGGCTAGATCCAGCATATCTTCAGTAGCAAGCCAGGCTTTGGCCATGGGATGCTACAGCATAAAAAGGTGCATCTTCCAGTAACAATTGAGTTTTTTCCAAAAAAAAAAAAAAAAAAATTCCTTTCACGTCACTGCCGGGCTAGAACCAGCATAGCTTCAGTAGGGAGCCAGGCTTTGTCCATGGGATGCTACAGAAGAACTTGTTTGCTTAGCTTTATTAAAACGGGGTCTTATGGAGTGGCAGCACATCCTGAGCAGCTCATAATTCCCCTCAGAATGAGCTACCACCTGTATTGCATTATTGTGCATTGCATTACCCCCTACTGGCCTCAATAAAGCATCTTCCAAGAAAAATAGTGTTATTGCCAATAATGTCTCCCTTTCATGTCACTGCCTGGCTGGACCAGCTTGGCTTTGGCCATGGGATGCTACAGCATAAAAAGGTGCATCTTCCAATAACAATCTATTTTTTTCCAAAAAGATTTCCCTTTCATATCACTGCCAGGCTAGAAGCAGTATAGCTTCGGTAGCAAGCCAGGCTTTGGCCATGGGATGCTACACAAGAACTTGTTTGGTTAGCTTTAATAAAATGGGGTCTTATGGAGTGGCAGCACATCCTGAGCGGCTCATAATTCCTCTCAGAATGAGCTACCACCTGTATTGCATTACAGTTCTTTGCATTACCCCCTACTGGCCTCAATATAGCATCTTCCAAGAAAAAGAGTTTTTGCCGAAAATGTCTCCCTTTCATGTCACTGCCTCGCTGGACCAGCTTGGCTTTGGCCATGGGATGCTTCAGCATAAAAAGGTGCATCTTCCAGTAACAATCAAGTTTTTCCAAAAAAAAAAAAAAAAATTCCTGTCACGTCACTGCCGGGCTAGAACCAGCATAGCTTCAGTAGGGACCAAGGCTTTGGCCATGGGATGCTACAGAAGAACTTGTTTGCTTAGCTTTATTAAAAAGGGGTCTTATGGAGTGGCAGCACATCCTGAGCGGCTCATAATTCCCCTCAGAATGAGCTATCACCTGTATTGCATTACAGTTCTTTGCATTACCCCCTACTGGCCTCAATATAGCATCTTCAAAGAAAAAGAGTTTTTGCCAAAAATGTCTCCCTTTCATGTCACTGCCTGGCTGGACCAGCTTGGCTTTGGCCATGGGATGCTACAGCATAAAAAGGTGCATCTTCCAGTAACAAACTAGTATTTTCCAAAAAGTTTTTCTCTTTCATATAACTACGGGGCTAAAACCAGCATAGCTTCAGTAGGGAGCCAGGCTTCGGACATGGGCTGCTACACAAGAACTTGTTTGGTCAGTTTTAATAAAACGGGGTCTTATGGAGTGGCAGCACATCCTGAGCAGCTCATAATTCCCCTCAGAATGAGCTACCACCTGTATTGCATTACAGTTCTTTGCATTACCCCCTACTGGCCTCAATATAGCATCTTCCAAGAAAAAGAGTTTTTGCCAAAAATGTCTCCCTTTCATGTCACTGCCTGGCTGGACCAGCTTGGCTTTGGCCATGGGATGCTACAGCATAAAAAGGTGCATCTTCCAATAACAAACTAGTATTTTCCAAAAAGTTTTTCTTTCATATAACTACGGGGCTAGAACCAGCATAGTTTCGGCAGCAAGCCAGGCTTCGGACATGGGCTGCTGCACAAGAACTTGTTTGGTTAGCTTTAATAAATGGGGTCTTATGGAGTGGCAGCACATCCTGAGCAGCTCATAATTCCCCTCAGAATGAGCTACCACCTGTATTGCATTATTGTGCTTTGCATTACCCCCTACTGGCCTCAATAAATCATCTTCCAAGAAAAATAGTGTTATTGCCAATAATGTCTCCCTTTCATGTCACTGCCTGGCTGGACCAGCTTGGCTTTGGCCATGGGATGCTACAGCATAAAAAGGTGCATCTTCCAATAACAATCAATTTTTTTCCAAAAAGTTTTCCCTTTCATATCACTGCCGGGCTAGAAGCAGCATATCTTCAGTAGCAAGCCAGGCTTTGGCCATGGGATGCTACACAAGAACTTGTTTGGTTAGCTTTAATAACACGGGGTCTTATGGAGTGGCAGCACATCCTGAGCAGCACATAATTCCCCTCAGAATGAGCTACCACCTGTATTGCATTACAGTTCTTTGCATTACCCCCTACTGGCCTCAATATAGCATCTTCCAAGAAAAAGAGTTTTTGCCGAAAATGTCTCCCTTTCATGTCACTGCCTGGCTGGACCAGCTTGGCTTTGGCCATGGGATGCTACAGCATAAAAAGGTGCATCTTCCAATAACAATCTAGTTTTTTCCAAAAAGTTTTCCTTTTCATATCACTGCTGGGCTAGAACCAGCATATCTTCAGTACACAAGCCAGGCTTTGGCCATGGGATGCTACAGCATAAAAGCATTTCCAGTAACAATGGTTTTTTCCAAAAAAAAAAATCTTCCAGTAAAATTCCTTTCACGTCACTGCTAGAACCAGCATAGCTTCAGTAGGGAGCCAGGCTTTGTCCATGGGATGCTACAGAAGAACTTGTTTGCTTAGCTTTATTAAAACGGGGTCTTATGGAGTGGCAGCACATCCTGAGCAGCTCATAATTCCCCTCAGAATGAGCTACCACCTGTATTGCATTATTGTTCTTTGCATTACCCCTACTGGCCTCAATAAAGCATCTTCCAAGAAAAATAGTGTTATTGCCAATAATGTCTCCCTTTCATGTCACTGCCTGGCTGGACCAGCTTGGCTTTGGCCATGGGATGCTACAGCATAAAAAGGTGCATCTTCCAATAACAATCTAGTTTTTTCCAAAAAGTTTTCCCTTTCATATCACTGCCAGGCTAGAACCAGCATATCTTCAGTAGCAAGCCAGGCTTTGGCCATGGGATGCTACACAAGAACTTGTTTGTTAACTTTAATACAACGGGGTCTTATGGAGTGGCAGCACATCCTGAGCGGCTCATAATTCCTCTCAGAATGAGCTACCACCTGTATTGCATTACAATTCTTTGCATTACCCCCTACTGGCCTCAATATAGCATCTTCCAAGAAAAAGAGTTTTTGCCAAAAATGTCTCCCTTTCATGTCACTGCCTGGCTGGGCCAGCTTGGCTTTTGCCATGGGATGCTTCAGCATAAAAAGGTGCATCTTCCAGTAACAATCGAGTTTTTTCCAAAAAAAAAAAAAATTCCTTTCACGTCACTGCCGGGCTAGAACCAGCATAACTTCAGTATGGAGCCAGGCTTTAGCCATGGGATGCTACAGAAGAACTTGTTTGCTTAGCTTTATTAAAACGGGGTCTAATGGAGTGGCAGTACATCCTGAGCAGCACATAATTCCCCTCAGAATGAGCTACCACCTGTATTGCATGATTGTGCATTGCATTACCCCTTACTGGCCTCAATCACGCATCTTCCAAGAAAAAGAGTTTTTGCCAAAAATGTCTCCCTTTCATGTCACTGCCTGGCTTTGGCCATGGGATGCTACAGCATAAAAAGGTGCATCTTCCAATAACAATCTAGTTTTTTCCAAAATGTTTTCCCTTTCATATCACTGCCAGGCTAGAACCAGCATAGCTTCGATAGCAAGCCAGGCTTTGGCCATGAGATGCTACACAATAACTTATTTGGTTAGCTTTAAAGATTAAAGCAGAATGGCGGCGTGTGCACACGCAGCGGCTTCTCTCTCTCCCGACGGACCGGTGTTTTTGTGTTTTTCGTTGTGTAAATCACAGTGTTTTTGTACGTCCTTGTCGCGTCCGTTCATCTGCAAACTCAGCTACAGACGTGAGTTTCTGCTCGAGGTTGGAAAAACTACAGTCTTCAATCCAAGCTCGGCGCTCGCTCAAGATCTGCGGGATCACGGCCTTCTCTGGGGGGCTACCCCATCACCGTCCCCCACTACTGCACCTCTCCCACAGTGGAGGCGCCACAAACGGGGTGAGAGGAAACAGAAGAGGGGGAAGCGCGGAGGTATCCGTGTCAGGCTAGCGGCTAAACCACACAAGCCGGCTATCCCCTCCATCATTCTCGCTAATGTACGCTCGTTGGACAATAAACTAGACGATCTTCGTCTTCTTTGCTCTAGTCAGAAGACTGTAAGAGACTGTTGTGTTTTTGTGTTCACGGAAACATGGCTCAACAACAGCGTTCCGGACCACGCCATTCAGCTCGATCAGCGCACATGCCATCGGGCGGACAGAGTGCCCGTCGAGGGAGGTAAGACCCGCGGTGGCGGACTCTGTGTTTACACCAATGATGCGTGGTGCCGCGATGCTGTTGTGGTCTGCAAACACTGCTCACCCCTGGTGGAGTTTATGATTATTAAATGTCGGCCGTTTTATCTACTGCGGGAATATTCAGCTATTATACTTGTTGCTGTATACATCCCCCCCAGCTCCAACAACAACAGGAGTGAGGCACTAAATAATCTTTATAAACACATCAGTGATCAGCAGACAGCCCACCCAGATGCTTTTCTCATCTTGGCTGGAGATTTCAACCATGCAGACCTAAAGAGTGTGCTTCCAGAAATTCATCAACACATTGACTTCCCAACACGTGGTAAAAACACTCTGGACTTTGTGTACACTACACAGAGAGGAGCTTACAAAGCCCTTCCCCTCCCCCACCTGGGTGCTTCAGATCACATCACTGTTATGTTAATGCCAGCATACAGACCACTTGTGAAAGCCACCAAACCAGTCCAGAAGCAGATTCAAGTCTGGCCTGAAGGGTCATCAGAGGCTCTTCAAGACTGCTTCGACACCACTGACTGGGAAATGTTTAAACAGGCTGCAACCTACCACAACACCATAGACATCCAGGAGTACTCTGAGACTGTTACTTCTTATATCACCAAGTGTATGGAGGATGTAACAGTCACAAAGACCATCACCGTCTGGCCAAACCAAAAACCGTGGCTGACAGGAAATGTCTACAGACTCCTGAAGACGCGTAACGCTGCCTTCAGAGCTGGAGATGAGGTGGGCCTGAGGACAGCAAGGGCCAACCTGTCACGCGGCATCAGGAAGGCTAAGAGACAGTACTCCAGGAGGATAGCCCATCGTTTCAGCGACAGCAGAGACACAAGGAGCCTGTGGCAGGGTATTCAGACCATCACAGATTATAAGCCCCTTGCACGGACATGTGACAGCTCCACCCCCCTGCTGAATGAGCTGAACACTTTCTTTGCTCGCTTTGAAGCTCACAACAGCACCACTGCACAGAAGTCACCTCCTCCTCCCGATGACCTGATGTTGTCACTGCCCAGGGACAGCGTGAGAAGATCCCTCAGCAGGGTCAACGCACGCAAAGCTCCAGGTCCTGACAACATTCCTGGATGTGCATTGAGAGACTGTGCAGAGGAACTCACTGATGTCTTCACAGACATCTTCAACATCTCACTGAGTCAAGCTGTCATCCCCACATGCTTCAAAGCAACCACCATCATTCCAGTCCCTAAGAAATCATCTCCATCCTGCTTCAACGACTACCGTCCAGTCGCACTTACCCCCATCCTTATGAAGTGCTTTGAGCGGCTAGTCATGCACCACATTAAGTCTGTCCTCCCTCCCTCCCTGGACCCCTACCAATTCGCATATCGGTCAAAACGCTCGACCGATGACGCCATCGCCTCCACCGTCCATTCAGCACTCACTCACCTGGAAAATAAAGACACTTATGTCAGAATGCTGTTCATAGACTTTAGTTCAGCATTCAATACAATCATCCCTCTACAGCTCACTCAAAAACTGTCACAGCTGGGACTCAGCACATCGATGTGCAACTGGTTGCTGGACTTCCTGACGGGAAGACCTCAGGCAGTTCGGGTCGGCAGTAACTCATCCAACTCCATCATCATGAACACTGGAGCCCCTCAGGGATGTGTGTTGAGCCCCCTCCTTTTCACTCTGCTGACACATGACTGCACACCCATACACAACAGCAATCTCTTCATCAAGTTTGCGGACGACACGACCGTAGTTGGTCTCATTAGCAACGATGATGAGACGAACTTCAGGAGCGAGGTGAGCCGCCTGGCCATGTGATGTGGCGACAACAATCTCTCTCTGAACGTGGAGAAGACGAAGGAGATTGTTTTTGACTTCAGGAGAATGCACACCTAGCACGCTCCTCTGACCATCAACGGTGTGACCGTGGAAAGGGTGAGGAGCACCAAATTCCTGGGTGTGCATATCACAGAGGACCTCTCCTGGACCGCCAACTCCACAGCACTGACCAAGAAAGCACAGCAGCGACTCTACTTTCTCCGCAAGCTGAGAAGAGCCGGAGCCCCAGCCCCCATCATGCGCACCTTCTACAGAGGCACCATCGAGAGCATTCTGACCAGCTGCATCACTGTGTGGTACGGCGCCTGCAACGCATCCTGCCGTAAAGCACTTCAGCGCACAGTGAGAGCAGCTGAGAAGATCGTTGGTGCCTCTCTCCCACCCCTCCAGGACATTTATAACTCCCGCCTCTCCCGCAAAGCCCTCATCATTGCGAGAGACCCCACCCACCCATCGCACAGCCTCTTCAGTCTGCTGCCATCAGGGAGGAGGCTTCGCAGTCTCCAAGCAAGGACCAGCAGACTGAAGGACAGCTTCATTTCCCAAGCTGTCAGGGTATTGAACTCCCTCCCGACTCTGCCGACCCTCCCCTCTTCTGCCCCACGCACCTGATCTGGGAATCACCCAACCCCAAACACTATTTGCCATCGCCACTTTACCTCTATAATTCACTTTATCCATCTTTTTTTAATCTTTCTTCTGTTGTTGTCACTGTTAAACTTCTGTTGTAATTGTTATTGTTTTGTTGTTGTTAGGCACCTAGGGTCTGAGAGTCATAGAATTTCAATTCTCTGTATGTATGTACTGTACGTATGGCAGAATTGACAATAAAGCTGACTTTGACTTTAATAAAATGGGCTCTTATGGAGTGGCAGCACATCCTGAGCAGCTCATAATTCCCCTCAGAATGAGCTACCACCTGTATTGGATTACAGTGCTTCACATTACCCCCTACTGGGCTCAATATAGCATCTTCCAAGAAAAAGATTTTTTGCCAAAAATATCTCCCTTTCATGTCACTGCCTGGCTAGAACCAGCATAGCTTCAGTAGCAAGCCAGGCTTTGGCCATGGGATGCTACACAAGAACTTGTTTGGTTAGCTTTAATAACACGGGGTCTTATGGAGTGGCAGCACATCCTGAGCAGCTCATAATTCCCCTCAGAATGAGCTACCACCTGTATTGCATTATTGTGCATTGCATTACCCCCTACTGGCCTCAATAAAGCATCTTCCAAGAAAAATAGTGTTATTGCCAATAATGTCTCCCTTTCATGTCACTGCCTGGCTGGACCAGCTTGGCTTTGGCCATGGGATGCTACAGCATAAAAAGGTGCATCTTCCAATAACAATCTATTTTTTTCCAAAAAGTTTTCCCTTTCATATCACTGCCAGGCTAGAAGCAGCATAGCTTCAGTAGCAAGCCAGGCTTTGGCCATGGGATTCTACACAAGAACTTGTTTGGTCAGCTTTAATAAAACGGGATCTTATGGAGTGGCAGCACATCCTGAGCAGCTCATAATTCCCCTCAGAATGAGCTACCACCTGTATTGCATTATTGTGCTGTGCATTACCCCCTACTGGCCTCAATAAAGCATCTTCCAAGAAAAATTGTGTTATTGCCAATAATGTCTCCCTTTCATGTCACTGCCTGGCTGGACCAGCTTGGCTTTGGCCATGGGATGCTACAGCATAAAAAGGTGCATCTTCCAATAACAATCTAGTATTTTCCAAAAAGTTTTTCTCTTTCATATAACTACGGGGCTAGAACCAGCATAGCTTCGGCAGCAAGGCAGGCTTTTGACATGGGCTGCTACACAAGAACTTGTTTGGTTAGTTTTAATAAAACTGGGTCTTATGGAGTGGCAGCACATCCTGAGCAGCTCATAATTCCCCTCAGAATGAGCTACCACCTGTATTGCATTACAATTCTTTGCATTACCCCCTACTGGCCTCAATATAGCATCTTCCAAGAAAAAGAGTTTTTGCCAAAAATGTCTCCCTTTCATGTCACTGCCTGGCTGGGCCAGCTTGGCTTTTGCCATGGGATGCTTCAGCATAAAAAGGTGCATCTTCCAGTAACAATCAAGTTTTTTCCAAAAAAAAAAAAATTCCTTTCATGTCACTGCCGGGCTAGAACCAGCATAGCTTCAGTGTGGAGCCAGGCTTTAGCCATGGGATGCTACAGAAGAACTTGTTTGCTTAGTTTTATTAAAACGGGGTCTAATGGAGTGGCAGTACATCCTGAGCAGCACATAATTCCCCTCAGAATGAGCTACCACCTGTATTGCATGATTGTGCATTGCATTACCCCTTACTGGCCTCAATCACGCATCTTCCAAGAAAAAGAGTTTTTGCCAAAAATGTCTCCCTTTCATGTCACTGCCTGGCTTTGGCCATGGGATGCTACAGCATAAAAAGGTGCATCTTCCAATAACAATCTAGTTTTTTCCAAAATGTTTTCCCTTTCATATCACTGCCAGGCTAGAACCAGCATAGCTTCGATAGCAAGCCAGGCTTTGGCCATGAGATGCTACACAATAACTTATTTGGTTAGCTTTAATAAAATGGGGTCTTATGGAGTGGCAGCACATCCTGAGCAGCTCATAATTCCCCTCAGAATGAGCTACCACCTGTATTGCATTACAGTGCTTCACATTACCCCCTACTGGGCTCAATATAGCATCTTCCAAGAAAAAGATTTTTTGCCAAAAATATCTCCCTTTCATGTCACTGCCTGGCTGGACCAGCTTGGCTTTGGCCATGGGATGCTACAGCATAAAAAGGTGCATCTTCCAATAACAATCTAGTTTTTTCCAAAAGGTTTTCCCTTTCACATCACTGCCGGGCTAGAACCAGCATAGCTTCGGTAGCAAGCCAGGCTTTGGCCATGGGATGCTACACAAGAACTTGCTTGGTTAGCTTTAATAACACGGGGTCTTATGGAGTGGCAGCACATCCTGAGCAGCTCATAATTCCCCTCAGAATGAGCTACCACCTGTTTTGTATTATTGTGCATTGCATTACCCCCTACTGGCCTCAATAAAGCATCTTCCAAGAAAAATAGTGTTATTGCCAATAATGTCTCCCTTTCATGTCACTGCCTGGCTGGACCAGCTTGGCTTTGGCCATGGGATGCTACAGCATAAAAAGGTGCATCTTCCAATAACAATCTAGTTTTTTCCAAAAAGTTTTCCCTTTCATATCACTGCCTGGCTAGAAGCAGCATATCTTCAGTAGCAAGCCAGGCTTTGGCCATGGGATGCTACACAAGAACTTGCTTGGTTAGCTTTAATAAAACGGGGTCTTATGGAGTGGCAGCACATCCTGAGCAGCTCATAATTCCCCTCAGAATGAGCTACCACCTGTATTGCATTACAGTTCTTTGCATTACCCCCTACTGGCCTCAATATAGCATCTTCCAAGAAAAAGAGTTTTTGCCAAAAATGTCTCCCTTTCATGTCACTGACTGGCTGGACCAGCTTGGCTTTGGCCATGGGATGCTTCAGCATAAAAAGGTGCATCTTCCAGTAACAATCGAGTTAAAAAAAAAAAAAAAAAAATCCCTTTCACATCACTGCCAGGCTAGAACCAGCATAGCTTCAGTAGGGAGCCAGGCTTTGGCCATGGGATGCTACAGAAGACCTTGTTTGCTTAGCTTTATTAAAACGGGTCTTATGGAGTAGCAGTACATCCTGAGCAGCTCATAATTCCCCTCAGAATGAGCTACCACATGTATTGCATTATTGTGCTTTGCATTACCCCCTACTGGCCTCAATAAAGCATCTTCCTAGAAAAATAGTGTTATTGCCAATAATGTCTCCTTTTCATGTCACTGCCTGGCTGGACCAGCTTGGCTTTGGCCATGGGATGCTACAGCATAAAAAGGTGCATCTTCCAATAACAATCTAGTTTTTTCCAAAAAGTTTTCCCTTTCATATCACTGCCAGGCTAGAACCAGCATAGCTTCAGTAGCAAGACAGGCTTTGGCCATGGGATGCTACACAAGAACTTGTTTGGTTAGCTTTAATAAAACGGGGTCTTATGGAGTGGCAGCACATCCTGAGCAGCTCATAATTCCCCTCAGAATGAGCTACCACCTGTATTGCATTATTGTGCATTGCATTACCCCTTACTGGCTCAATAAAGCATCTTCCAAGAAAAATAGTTTTTTGCCAAAAATGTCTCCTTTTCATGTCACTGCCTGGCTGGACCAGCTTGGATTTGGCCATGGGATGCTACAGCATAAAAAGGTGCATCAGGAGGAGCCTGCTAAAAGAATTTAAAGTACCATTTCCATGGTAATGTCACCATCTTGTCTTGTCAAGATGTCTTGTCAAGATGTCATAATGTCTTGTCACCATCGACAAGACACCAGTGGAGCGGGTTAACAGCTTTAAGTTCCTCGGTGTCAACATCAGTGAGGATCTCACCTGGTCCACACACACCGACGCAGTGCTGAAGAAGGCACATCAACGCCTCTTCTTCCTGAGACGGCTGAGGAAGTTTGGAATGAGCCCCAGCATCCTCAGATCCTTCTACACGTGTACCATAGAGAGCATCCTGACGGGCTGCATCACGGCCTGGTTCGGAAACAGCACCGCTGGCAACCGCAAAGCTCTGAAGAGGGTCGTGCGAACTGCCAGCCACATTGTTGGAGGTGAGGTTCCCTCCCTCCAGGACATCTACACCAGGCGGTGTGCAAGGAAGGCCCGGAGGATCATCAGTGACTCCAGCCACCCGTCCCACAGACTGCTTTCTCTGCTGCCCTCAGGAAGACGTCTCCGCAGCATCCGATCCCGCACTAGCCGACTTAGGGATAGCTTTTTCCCTCAGGCTATCAGACTATTGAACGCTCAAAACTAATACTCTCTACAGCATACTCCCACAATATGGCATGCCACACACCGCACTCAACTATAACAGTCAACACTGGACTATATACACACACTTCATTTATCACCGCACTATCTACCGGTTACCACTGGATACATCCGATGCACACTCATGACATTCTGTATCCAGTTCACATAAAATCATCATCATTTACACGTACAAATGTCAATAATGTAGAATGTGTACATTCTGTGTATAGTGTTTCTTGTGTATAGTGCTTAATGTGTATATTCTGTGTACAGTGCTTAATGTGTATATTCTGTGTATTGTGTTTGTGTATAGTGTCTAATGTGTATAGTGTCTAATGTGTATATTCTGTGTATTGTGTTTGTGTATAGTGTCTAATGTGTATAGTGTCTAATGTGTATATTCTGTGTATAGTGCTTAATGTGTATAGTGCTTAGTGTTTAATGTGTATAGTGTTTAATGTGTATAGTGTTTAACGTGGTGCTAACTGTATGCATGTACTTTCAGAGTATAATGTGTAATGTAGTACTGACTGTAAGTATAGTACACTGTGTGTACTAACTATATGTATGTGCACATTGCACTTTTTTCTGTTTTTACCTGCTTAAGGTTGTATGGTTATGTTAACTGTTACTGCAATTGTCTGGAGCACGCTCCCAAGAATTTCACTCTCCAAGGCACATGTGCTTTGGTGATGTGACAATAAACTAAACTGAACTGAACTGAACTGTAATGTAAGGTCCAATTTCAAAATGGATGAATTTTGAGTTTGTAAGCTCTCGAATGATACCTAATTTATGATGATTACTAAAATATGTTATACGAAAAAAGGCAATAAATAAAAAGAGTGCCAAGCGTCCCGCTAGCAGTGAGAGTTATGCTGCGTTCCAGGCAACCAGTAACCCGTGTTTTTCCAACCTTCTACCCGTGAAAGTGCACTGGAATGGCAGTCAAACCATAGACAGTAAAAGAAATGGACACAGTGACCCCATAGATATTGCACCGGAGAAAAGTGAAGTCAGTTAGAAGTACTCACTTCCTGATGGCTGAGCGTACTGCGTACTGCTGAGCGTACTGAGCTTCACGACATAGATGTGACGTGAGCAACCTGTCTGACAGTTGTAAGTCTTTTAGTAACGTACTTGTGCAAAGTAAAATCTGAATCACTGAATCTTCCAGAGATTTTGGCTTTCTATGGGCTTCTCCCCATGCTTCTCCCTTGACTTTATCGGACTTTATGCCCTGATTGCCTCATAGACAGTAAAAGATTGCCTGTGAGCTTCTCCTCTTGTCTATGCGGGTCTATGCGGTAATTTCTCTGCTGTGAGACAGAGAGTCATTTGGTTATGACGCAATCGTTAGCCTATTTTTACAAAAACGGCTTCTACGGGGCTATAGAGTAAGATACAAGGTAATGGAGCCTTTTATACATTGTTGTCTTTCTTTAGAAATAAACAATGGACAAATGGAGTCTTTAAATGTCAAAGTGACACCAAAATGAATGGGAGTCAATGGAATGCTAACAGCAGGTGATGACTTGGTTAGCAATGGCTGCCCCTATGGAAGGTACGTCGGGTGCTGGATTACCCCCTTGAGTCAAACCTGTGACTTCCCACCTGTGAACTCGTACTAGAGCGATGTACTCCCAGTTACGTGCTCTCACGCCACATAGCCCCTACGGGGGTTGAGTGCAAGAATAAATGAATACCAAATACATTTCCAAATATACAAATAACCTAAAATAAGGTATACCAGCTTCTCTCAATTAAGCAAGGAGTAAGCACCTTTGGCGATAGAAATGATTGTAAATGAGCATAAGCCCCTGATGGTCCGCCATGCTTTGTTTACATCTAGCTACCACAATCCCTTGCGCTCAGGCAGTTTGTCGTGACTTAGCCTGGAATGCTACAAAGTCGTTAATCGTGGTTTGAAGTCATAAGGGCTCAAAAACCTGCCTGGAACGCAGCATTAATGAAAGTACAAACCACTGAAGAGACATAGCCTATGTCTATCCCTCACAGCCTCGCTTTCATTCCCGTTAATAACCAAAGATGGCGCGGCTGTGAATAAGGTCTATGGGCTGATGGACGCCACTGTCATGGTAACATTCCAGATGAAGATAATTAGGAAATTAGATCATATTTTATTGCTCCCTTCGCCAAGTGTGTTCCATAGGGTGCTTCTCAATACTCACATTGATGTTTCCTCATTTCCCCGGCCCGATCTCTAAAGCACTATCCAGTGCTTGCTTCACAACTTCACAACTTCAGGGTAGGAATGGGGTGAAAAAACACAATGTGGATGTACTTTCAAATTGTAACATTTAGATGTAAGTTTAGCATGTACAGGATGATGATGCATCAGCCAATGTGTTATTATAGGAAATAAATGGAAACATTTGCTAATTTAGTTATTGCACAAAATGTCAAATATTAAAAGGGGTAAGATCCTCTCCATATATATATATATATATATATATATATATATATATATATATATATATATATATATATATATATATATATATATATATATATATATATATATATATATTATTATTTAAATGTCATTAATGTAAAATAATAAAACTGTTGTATTTTAACAATTTAGTTAATAATAATTTAATACCCAATGACAGACAAAGCAGAATCCTAGTAAAAGAAAGATCAAATTATTCTATATTCCATGGCCATATTGTAATTGAAGATATGTCATAATAGCAACACTATGCAAATGTAATGATTTCACTCAACTAACCTATAGGTTATAATGAAAGTGAAGATGTCTAAAATGTACTTTTTTTTTTTTTTTTTTTTTTTTATTTTAGTTTTACTCAACAAATCTAAAAACATGAATGTGTCCATAAATCCCTCATTAACAAATAGAAACAAAAACGATATAATTTTAAAGTCCGAGTGAACCGGACGTAGCAAGTGAGTTTTCTTCAGTGCTGTGACGTATTTCCAGGTGAAACAGAATATTGAATAGAGGGCGGGGTTTGACTTCAGCGCTCCTCCTCTCCATCTCTCGCTCACAGCAGACTAACGGTTGGAGGAGTGGTCACGCATTTTCAAACCTAAGCCGTCAAACTGACATCATCTGAGAAGGAACGCCATTTCCAGACTGGAAGTAACATTTCAGATTTTGATTAAAGATTACAGCGACAAACCTTTTTTTTCTGTGTATTAACTTGCACGGATTAATTGTTCACCCTAAGACCTTTAATGTGTGCTAACAAATTAAAGAGGGTCAATTTTGATTTCATGAGGACTTTAATATGTAATACAATGTCATAGATCCCTATTGTCAGAGACAAAATTAGATCAATCAACCTCAAAAGTGTTTCAATCTCACAGATGTTGATATTCAGGTGAAATGACAAATTTAAAAACTTAGGTTGTTAGGGTGATACAGGTAATTTAGGACATAAAATGATCATTCATTGTGCACATGTGACAGAGAAAAAAATCTCTACAATCAAACTACAATTAACAAGAATTTGGTTTGCAACAAGTTTATTAAGAAACAAATCAAACATAACACTTCAGTTAACAGTCCTCCTCGCTTAAATTTAAAAACAGGAAAGAGCTAAAAACAAAGACCATATAAAAGCATCCCCAGTTCCTTAAGGGGCGAAGCGGGAAAGGAAAGCAATATCAATACAGAAATACACATTTCATCATAGCGGAACCTGATAATGAAACAAAGGTATACCTGCATCAATAACTTAAAACAATTAAGAAAATAAACATTTTATTTATTCATTCATTACAAAAAAAGAGCCATCCACTACCTGGTGTGTATTTTGCCTTAATGCCAGCATTAAGTAAAGGGATGAGAGAGAAACTAATAGAGGGCCAGCAAGGGTATTTCTTTGATAGCATAAGACACACCTAGAACGCAGAGAGTTGATCTGCAGGACTAATTAAAGCAGGACTGTTTTGTGGACTCTGGTTTGGCATCTTCAAAATATATCCAGACCTCAATAACCTCCTGGTGCCCAGTCTCTGACCAATGTGTGGTATAAAAGCCCACTCCAACTATATAAAGCTTTAACGTTCTACTAAACAGCATTCGCTTTCCCTCAACACTCAGACAACATGAACTTGCTCTTTATAAATAAGCTCTCATTTGTGTATATTTGGTTTAAGCTAGAGGTAGGCCGTACCTTCTGACTTTAGCATCCCACCCCAAATAATAATTATTGGCCCTTAAATGCTTACCCCACTGGCTGTGGTATATAAAACAAATAACATAAACATGAAATGACGCAATTATGTTAAACATCGATTATTCAAAATCAAATGTCAGAAGAGGTAAATTTATGATTGCTTCCATTAGTTGTTCATTTATGATCAAGAGTAACTTGAGCAACTGTTGGTGTCTTTCCTTTCCTACTTGCTTTTCTGCTTTTTCCCTTAAGAAATAACATCCACTCCAGCCAGCCTGACTGTTCCAAAACACTGCATCATCACAAACAGGGCTGTCGTCAGGAAGGGGGCAAAACCGGGAAAGTTATCCCGGGACCTTTAAACAAGGGAACGCACTAAGGTCCCCTTAAAACAACATTTTATCCCAGGGTCTGTAAATTTATGATTATATTTACTTGCATATACAGTACTATATCAGAGTCAGATATTAAATGTTCAAGAGCTTTTAGATCTGTCAGATATATGATTTACAAATCATTTATTCTTTGGGTCTCCTTGGGTTGAGTCATATCTGGCATATATTGCAAATTGCATTGTTTATAATGACAAACAACTGCATAAATTCCTGGTTTTATATGAATGAAAGGGGTTTTCACATAAAAATATCAATAAAAACCAAAACAAATGTGATATTTGTAAGTGAAACTTTCTCTGTTTTGGAGATTTGAAATGATTGGAAAAATGTGTATTCATTTTAAGAATTCCAGAGTAAACCAGAAAGAGTATGTAGCAAAACACTACGAAAAGCCTATGTAAAACAACATTGACATTAATGAAAGAACAAGCAGATGGGTGAAAAAGGGTGAAAAACTCTCAGTTTGTGCAGAGCGCGCTCAGAGTAACACTGACCTCAATATTCACTTCCTGCTGCTCGGTTCACGCTCAAAGCATGTTTCAAACTGACTGTAACAGGAAGAGAGTGGAAGACAGAGCACATGGAGAAGGATGGTAGAAGAAAAGACCTCCTAATCCACAACATCAGCAGCCTCTTTCTAGATTTTTCTTTGTACACGTCAAAAAACTTCTATTCTACAGCACAAAACTACCTAGGCTAGCAACATTTACAAGTTACGAAGCACGAGGACAGACATGTTTATATAGAGAGGAAATGAAAATACAAAAAGTAAACATCCTGACTTTCACACACACAATACGAATAAAATAATTGAAAAATGCCATTTCATTACAATAGGACAAAATAAGATGCCTTGCATAGGGGGGAACAAGATCAAACATAGGTAGGAAAACCATGCATACCGAAAGGCGATATGGGGGACTTAAACTGAACGTATCACATAGTGCAAAAATCCCAAGAAGAAACAAGGGACTGAATCAAATGCGAATGAATCTCTGAGCCCAGCCCCTTCACCAGGCCGTTACCCCAAACATCCCACCCGAAAATCCCCACCGGTGTGGACTTTGGTCTGTCCTGTGATAAACAAGGCATCAGGAGATGAGATTGCCGTGGTGATGGAGGTCTTATGACCCCATCCCTGCCCACTTTGGTGAATGCCGCTAGCGCATCTTGTGATCATCAGTGTTGCCCATGTTGGAGCCAGGGCTGGGGTCCTGCTGTCGCCTGGGCTGGGTCACACACACAATCACACATGCAAATACGTGCACAAACACCCACGCACCCAAACAAACAAACAAACCGAGACAGAGACAGAAATATAGTTAAAATGGTTGTCCTGCGCTCAACTCTATGACATGTTAGTTCTTAAACAAAAAGAGTAAAAATTTGCAGCCCACATGCAATCGCATATACAGTAACAGAGTCAGATATTAAATGTTCAGGAACTTTAGATATGTCTGGAATTGAAAGATATTGATTTACAACCATTACTGTCATTTAATATTGTCATTTATTTTTGGGGTTGAAATCGTGTTAAAACTTTTATTAGTGTCATATGGTACACCGATCAGGCATAACATTATGATTGTAATTCCTAATATTATGATTCCTAATATTGTGTTTGTTCCCCTTTTGCTGCCAAAACAGCCCTGACCCTGAAGGTATCTGGCACCAAGATGTTAGCAGTAGATCCTTCAAATCCTGTAAGTTGCTAGATGGGGCCTCCATGGATCGGCCATCCATGTGATGTAAAATAAAACGTGATTCATCAGACCAGGCCACCTTCTTCCATTGCTCCGTGGTCCAGTTCTGATGCTCACGTGCCCACTGTTGGCACTTTCGGCAGTGGACAGGGGTCAGCACGGGCACCCTGACTCTCTGTGGCTATGCAGCCCCATACGCAACAAACTGTGATGCACTGTGTATTCTGACACCTTTCTATCAGAACCAGCATTAACTTCTTGAGCAATTTGAGCTACAGTAGCTCGTCTGTTTGATTGGACTACATGGGCCAGCCTTCGCTCCCCACGTGCATCAATGAGCCTTGGCCGCCCATGACCCTGTCACCGGTTCACCACTGTTCCTATATCCCACCCACTAACAGGTGCCGTCAAGAAGAGATAATCAGTGTTATTCACTTCACCTGTCAGTGGTCATAATGATATGCCTGATATATATATATATATATATATATATAATGTATATATGTATATTACTGTTTATAATGACAACAAAGTATAAGTATATGTCAAAATCTCATCAAAAACCAAAGAAAACAGAAAGGACAATAATGTAGGTGGCAAAAAAAATGCGATTTGAAACTTTGTCATTTTGGATAATTATTTTAAATGATTGAAAAATGTATTCATTTTAAGAATTCCAGAATAAATTAGAATATGTAACAAAACACTGTGAAAAGCCTGCTTAACACACACACACCAAGACAAGAGACAGAGTACACTTATTTTCTGACATGTTAGTTCTCAATCTGCAAACAAACACAAGACTAGTAGAACATTTGCAGAGCACATGCAATTGCTTTTGGTGTCCAGCAGGGGACGGCAGAGATCAACTTCAGTCTAGGCACTAAAAATTGAGCTGCTTTTTTTGGTTGAAGTGGCAGACATTAGTCATTAGTCAGGGGGAAGTCTTCAAATCACTAGCCTTAAAAATAAAGATATGACTGATGGCCTTGTCACAGATACATATGTTTATGTGCCTATGTCTAAATCTCTCCCTGACATAGATGTCTGAGCACAGACAGGGCAGACAGACGGACAGACAGACAGGCAGACGGTGAGAGAAAGATAGATGAAGAGGCAGACATAGTGTATCTCACATAGTGTGAGGTCATCATCATCCATGGCAGAGGTGATTATAGCACGCTCTAACCCTAGAGCTACGCAATGCTGTTTTTACTCGACCCGACGCCTGGGAATCCCATCTTTAAGCGTATCCATTAACAGATCAAGCTGTTATAGCTGTCATACGCACAGCACAAAGCAGTCTGGTGCAGAAACGCACTGTAAATAATAAGAATTATCTAGCTGTTGACAGTTTTGGTGAAATGCAGAATTAAATGTATTTGTCAAGCAATGAACTGCTTTCTATTTATACTATGTTTGGGGCGATAAGATTTAAAATAAAATAAAATAAATACATTTATTCAGCATGGACATATTAAATTAATCAAGTGTGACAGTAAAGTCATATGTTACAAAAGATTTCTATTTCAAAGAAATGCTGTTCTTTGAACTTTTATTCATCACAAAATCACGGTTTCCAAAAAAAATTAAAAAAAAATTAAGCAGCACAACTTGATAAAATTGATATTTTAATTGTTATTTTAAATTGTAATAATAATAATAATAATAATTCACAATATTACAGTTAAACCCAAACAATCATACCGCCTCAAACTTTTGTGTATAGGCCAATATATTTTTATCTAAATAATAATATAAAAATAATATAAATATATTTTGTATGATATTATTTATAACATTGTATTACTTCAGTGCTGTCAAATTGATTAATCACATCTAACATAAAAGTTTGTGTTTACATGATATGTGTGTGTGTATATATATATATATATATATATATATATATATATATGTATATCTGTGTGTGCGTATGTGTATACACATACATACACACATTATGTAAACACAAACTTTTATGTTAGATGCGATTAATCGATTTGACAGCACTAATTATTTTCTATGTATTTTGACATTTGTATGTGACACAACAATGCTTAACTAAGCTTAAACCAACATAAGCTGGTTTGTTGGTCTTACCTGATTTCAACTGGTCTCTTAAGTTGTTTAGCTCGGTGGCCAGATGGTCTACCACCTTAACCGGCTGAAAAATACCAGTCAACAGACCAGGCTGTCCAGGTTGGATCAACAAACCAGTTTAGGTTTGAGTTTAAGATGTTTTCAGTAGGGCAATAAATAATCCAAATGCTGGGCAAAAATAAGAGCACAAATCAAACTGAAGAAGATGTCATATATATCTTTAGGGCTTTATAAAGCACAAAAAGCATTTTTATGTGTGCTCCTTAGTTTTTAAGGGTTGAAAAAGCATGTTTGTGTGGATGAGAGGACGAAGCATCGATCATACGGAGCCCAGCTGAAGCACTCTCCTGTACCACAAGTCAATAGTGCTTAGATTCTGCTGGGCAGACAGCGCTGCTAATGAAAAAGATCAATACTAATGATATATTAATACTTTCACTGGCCCAACATCACTCATCCTCTAATCCCACCTGCAGTAAAGGCCTGGGTTTCATGAAAAATGGCCTATCTATTTTTCATCCATCTCTTTGCCATCTATCACACAGAAGGCCATTACCCTCTTCGATATCTTTCAGCTTTGATTCGCCCCCTTGGACTCCCTGCGTACACAAACAGTGATGGAACCGCATTAAGACAGAGGACAAATAAGTGCGTATGCACAGAGAATGTTCCCCTTCGTCTCTTTCCTAGTGAGGTCATAAGTTATTGAAGTTTTTAAGGGTGTGTTCACACTTGTAGTTCGGTTTGCTTGGTTTGTTTGGTCCGGACAAAAAAACAACAACCATTTAATCCTGATCTGCTTAGCGTTCACATTGGCATTTTAACACTGAGCCTAAAGATACCGAAACAGAAGGCATAGGGATATGTTTACAATCTGATTGGTTGCTTTTATTACGTATATTACTTACCGAACATCCAAAACAATGTTGTATGTGCGTAGCCTACATATGATAGTATTTTGACCAGTTGAGAATTTGTGTTGTGAAGAGCTTATAAAATGTGCAAAGGAGTCAAAACAGCGGCAGGAATCCCTCCGTCACACACACAAATGAAGATCTGCTGCGAGGAGACGCGGTTCTGACGCCTGTACTGAACTGTGATGGACAACATTGTGACTATGACGAGAAAAAACAGGTATGCTTGAGCATTCTGTCCTTTTTAGGGTCGCATCTTGTGACATCATGTCCCGTTTTTGGTTTGTTTACATTTGGTCAGTTTTGTGTTCCTAATTCATTTGAACCGCACCAGAGTTTGCTTGGAAGCGGACCGAGACCCATCTTTTCATCGGTCTCGCTCCACTTGTTTGGTGCGCACCAGGGTTCAAAGGCAACATTCGCATTAATTTAAATGAACCGCACTTACAGAGCAATCGCACCAGGGTACGTTTTAATCGAACCAAACGTGCCAAGTGTGAACACACCCTAAATGCACTGAAAACGAACCTGGCTCACTTTCCCAGAAAACACTGGCTTCCTGCAGATTCAGACTGCTATTGTGCTGGTTTTTATCCAATTACAGATGATGGAGTTTATGATTTGACCACAACTATGTGACCGTTGTGTGTAGCATGAAGGCTCGAGGTTCGATCCATGCTCAAGGATTATTCGCTTTCCAAAATAAAGCCGACCGAACCGTGCAGCTCGAAAAACAAGCTCGGAACGAGGATCAGACTCCACACTGCTGGGATGAGAAAGCATGAATTATAGAATAATTACAGGGTTTCATTTTCCACCGCTCACAGTGACTTTGAGCTTTGAGGGAAAAACATTTGGCCCGTGAGTCACAGATCGCCTGACTGCAATGAGTAAGAAATTTGATTTTCATAAGCAGCCAGATCTATTTAAAAAAGAGACCTTGGCATGATTGATTTTGGAAGAGAGGATGAAGAGTGTGTAAAGAAACGCCCGAGGGTGTAGATTAGGAGGGAGGAATATAAAGGCGGCGGTTCATAAGGGGAATCTTTCTGGTCATGTGCTGCCAAGCTGTGCCTGAGAGCTCCCAGAGGGCTTTGCAGCAGGGGAGTGGGTGGGTGGGGCAGTGAGGAATCATGGGATGGAAGTCTGGTCTCCATTACAGAGGTCTGAGAAGAGCGAGCTGGGGGTCTTTCACTTACAGTATAAGACACAAGTTGCTTATTGAAGCCTGAATTCCCACTTACACACACCTACATGAAGGTAACTAACACATATAGATAGAGTAAATACACACACACACACACACACAGAAGAATACATGAAGACACAGAGGTGCTTTTTCATGCACATGCTCTTGTGAAATACACACTCACGTACACACACTTACAGACACAGACACGGTTTAGTGCATGACACAAGGATAGAGAGAAGCAGAGGAGACAGACCCTGGTCCTTGAAGGCCATCAGTCCCAGATTTTTGATGCCACAGGGTCCTAAAAAACACAATTTGGTTTTCATCTTAAGAGCGCAGTTTGGATTGATTGTAGAATGATTATAAATGAGGACTTAAAATGCAAAGACACTTCATGCACTAAGCCATGAGCAAACAAGTAAAGCACTTCAATAGCTTACACAAACGAGTACATATATGCATGCATACATACAAAATACTAAGAAACACACATGCCCTCTGTCATTATGCTTTTGTTCTGAAGAATTTATAGTAAACAGAAAATCAAGGCAGCAGTTCACTACATAAAATCCTAAATTGTTGGCTTACCTCCTGAGTTATTAAATGACTGAGCTGTGCCATCGGCATCTGCTAAATGACAAGTGATCAAATCAGTATTACCCCAGACAAGCTGTTTAGCTACGTCAAGAGCTCTCAAAACATGCAGGGAACAGGGCACAGACAGAAATGACGTGAGGTGGCACTTATTTACCTGTTCCTGCAGTGCAATTTTGAAAGGAAACAGAATTTACAACTACCGTTTTTATGTTCAAATGTCAAAGTAAAAGAATTTTAGAGATAGTAACGTTCATGTTAAAATGCTGTTTAGTAATTTCTTACATGACTTTTAGAGTTAATTAAATTCTTTGGGTTTAATAAAAAAAAATGTAAAGGTCAAAAACAAGATCAAGCACAGACAATGCAATTATTTTCATGACAATTAAGTACATAATAATATTAAAAAAATTATATTTTTATTACTTAAATGTGAAAAAATGCTTAATAAATTAACAGATTAATTAATACAAAAATATATATATATTTTTTAATTAAAAACACTGTTTTGAACTACAACAGTTCCTAACAATATTTCTTACAGGAATCATCATTAAAAATAATAAGAATTACAAAAAAGCAAAAGTAAAATGTCCGGATGCATTACAGTAATGACATATTTTGGGGAAAATGTGCTCAGTTGTCATGAATAAATAATGTGGCAATGCAGAAATGTCCTAATAATAGGCTCCATTTTCTTTATGCAAAATATTATGGTTTTTTTATTATGGGGTGAAATCTGATCTAGACATGATTTTGTAAGATTCACTCCACTTTGGCTTGACCCATAAGAAAAGATGCCGGTGGCACCACTTAATCATCTCTCGGCTCAGGAGCTACTAAAATGTATTTTCAGTGAACTGCTCCTTAAAGCATCAAATATTTTGGTAGAGGCTGTCAATCAAAATATTAGCAAGAGGAATTAGGTAAAGGTTAAGCACAAAAAAAAGCACATACAGAAGTATTGTACATGCACAAGTGGAAAAAACATGTACACACGCACACACACGCAAACTAAGACCTACTGAGCTCTAAAACAAAAGAACATATCAGATTTTAAGCATGCACTAACTGATCGAAAACTTAACACATCCTCACTCACTCTAGCTCTCACCTCCAAGTCCTCACGGTGCGAGCGATCCCTGTCCTCAAAATCACGAGTCCTTCTGCGGGCTTCCTCAAAGGCTGCTTGGGCTAGAGCGTCCTCGTGCTGTATAAAGACAAAAAAAGCCAGGAAGCCAGGCAGCGGTCAGTCATTTCTGATGTGCATATGGAACAAAAGGCAGTTTGACAGCACAAGGTGGTTTTTCTGTACCTGTGCCCTCTCATCATCATATTCCAGACAACCCATCCCATCCAGACGCTGAAGATCAATCCATCCTCTCCAGATCACACACACTCCATTCAGGATCATAGGAGCCTTCAGGTACACCTGCACACACACACACACACACACACACACACACACACACACACACACACAGACACACACTTAGTTATCATGGGTATTATGACATCACACACAGCACAATAACAACAATAATAAAAATAAAAATGAGATGGAATCTGTATAATTTGTTGCGTTTTCTGAGCAGACTTAGAAGGGAAATTGGAAGAATTTTACATGGAAAAATGTCCTAATTGCCGAGTGACATCTCATTTGTTTAGTCTGGATCTATTCATTTGTTTAAAAATACAATTTACATTTAAAAATGTTTCCTTCTTATATTAAAATAATTAAATATTTTATTAAAATATTATATAAAAATCAATTTTAAAAAGAACAGACATGCAGGAAAACAAACCAAACAGGCAATGACATATATGCCCATTTAAATATTAGATTGTTTGACTTTTGACAAAGCAAAATAGGTTTTTTGGTTGTAAAATGTTGTCATGTCATTTTATTTTCTTTCTATCAGAACCGGCATTAACTTCTTGAGCAGTTTGAGCTACAGTAGCTCGTCTGTTTGATCGGACCACACGGGCCAGCCTTTGCTCCCCACGTGTATCAATGAGCCTTGGCCGCCCATGACCCTGTCGCCGGTTCACCACTGTTCCTTCCTTGGAGCACTTTTGATAGATACTGAGCACTGCAGACTGGGAACACCCCACAAGAGCTGCAGTTTTGGAGATGCTCTGACCCAGTTGTCTAGCCATCACAATTTGGCCCTTGTCAAACTCGCTCAAATCCTTACACTTGTCCATTTTTCCTGCTTCAAACACATCAACTTTGAGGACAAAATGTTCACTTGCTGCCTAATATATCCTAATATATCCCACCCACTAACAGGTGCCGTGATGAAGAGATCATCAGTGTTATTCTGATCGGTATATATATTACTAAGTAATATTTGTATTATCAAGGTGTAAGGAAATTGTTATTGTATTTATTGTGTTTTGTATTGTATTGTATTGTACTTTATTGTAATAATTTAGAATTATTAAATTTAACTTTTGCTGAAAATGGTATAAAGTTTTTTTAAAACCCATATAAAAAGATTGCTAAGAACTTGGCACATGCTTTTTAAACATGGTTTTTAAAAGGTATTTTCTATTATGCATCACTGATTCATCTAACAACTACAATATACTACAGATATAATTAACTCTCCAGTAAATCCAGCTAGGTGAGGTAAGAGGTGAAATAACCATAACCACCTACTCCATAGTCGTATCCGCATTTGAAAACCCCCTCAACGTCACACCTGGCTGTACAATGGTTCATTTGAATTGTAAAACACGTTGCGGGCTGTTCAGTGGAAGTTACTGCTGGAAACGGCCTCAAAACTGGACATGCATATATAAGCATTTAACCATTACAACTTTTTTTCTGTCTTTTCCTGTCCTATCTCAGTCTCAGCCCAGCCAACGTCTGTAGGGCAGCCTCCAGTGTTTGCTTCCTGCGATGAGAGTGTTTATTTATAGAGGCCAGTGTAGTAGAGAGTAAGGGTACACCGATTCAGAGACAGGCAAAGCCTGTCTGAATTTATTTATACTGAGCATGGCCAACGAGTGCGCAGGCGAGCACATGATTGCATCCGTGTGTGAGACTCAGATGATGGGTGGGACTATGAATAAGACAAGGTGGACAAAGAGTGAGAGAGATGTTGAGAATGTGGAGACAGGGGTATATGACTGTCTGTCTGGCTCAGAGCCACAGGAATATCACATCTCTGCCACTGAGGAATCCAGGCTGAGACAAAAGCGTGCAGTCTGTCGGTCTGTGGGTGCTGTTTATTTCTGTAACTGCAGTGAAAGAGGCCAGCTATAAATGCATACGCATATGCACGTATCCTCAGCATTACCCGCCAAAACCAACGAGCCACCCGAGTCACCAAATAAGAGCGAAGTTCCACTGTGGTGCTCCAAAAAGCAGAGAAACACAGGAACACTGCAGTGTGTTGTTGGATACTCAAAGTCCCCCACTGGGCGCTGGTGACTGCTGGAGCGACCTGCCAGACAAACACACTCTGCCACAGCAGACACAACATGAGCTTTGTCTGACTTTACTGCCGTTCTTTAAGCGCCTGTGCGTATCTGTGTGTGTGGAGGAACTGCTTTTGGAGTCAGTACAGAGGGTAAACTGCTCTCTGCCCTGGTTTCATACCCACTAAATTGACACACATTGAAACATTTCTTATTATTATCAATGTTGAAAACTGCCTAATATTTTCTGTGGAAACTGTGATACATTTTTTAATGAATAAAAATTTCAAAATAAAATTTTTTTTTTCTGCATTTACTGCCACTTTCAATTTAATACATCCTTGTTAAATAAAAGTAATTTCTTAAAAAAGGGAAAAATAATAATATAAAGTTGCTGACTTGTTTTTGACGTGTATATATAGACATAATCGACTAATCGACTGTTACACTAACATAAACTATAACATAGATGAGAAGTGATGAATCTGCCTTTCAAAATGTATGTGAATTAAAATCACCTTGTCAACCTAAAACATCTTAATGCCAACTGTGCAAGTAGGTTTATACCCAGACAGCAAATAGTGTCAGCCCAGATCCGGCCTACATCTGGTTTAACCAGGATTCTGCATACCAGATGTGGGCCGGATCTGGGCCGACACTATGTTGCTGTCTGGGATACTACAAGCTGTAAAGACTGTGTAAAGGCCACTTTAATAGCATTTCATTTATTTTCCCTGAAGTCCACTTACTAATTTAGTTTTCATTTTGTTACTGTACCTTTAAGACTTTTTGTAAATAAATATGAATGACCTATTTAATGATATCATTATCGCAGTTGTTGCAGTTCATCAAAGTACTTAGACTTTCAAAATACAGAATTGATGTTATATAAACGTCAATCTATGATGATTTGGGGTCTGCTCATGTTATGTCTATCCTGATTCCTGTGTTAGTGACGAGAGAAGTTTAAGTTAAGAATATGGCATCATTAAAGCTGTTACTCATGTTTACTATGTATTTATGACTAAAACAAGTACATTTTGTCAAATATCCAAGTTCAGTCACCATAGATTTAAAAAACTCCAAAGCCTGAAGATGTTTGCTGTTGTACAACCACTAAGAGGCCACTATTATGAATGACACTGTTTACCAAATTCAAAAGATAAACCACAACCTCTCTGCAGGTCTAAATAACAGACACATTAGAATCAATGATTCAATAAACCACTACTGCTGAAGTCGTGGTGTAGCGGTAGGGCACATGTTCATGGCACATTAAAACCTTTCTTGTGCTCCAGCCCCTATACAAAATACAGCGTATTATTTTTTTTAAAATTCTTATTGTGGCTGCTACTAAAATGTTTAAGCTTTTAGGCCCGGTTTCACAGACAGGGCTTAGATAAAGCCAGGATTAGGCCTTAGTTCAATTAGGACATTTAAGTAAAACATTACTGGTGTGCATCTTGAGACAAAACAATAGCATACCAGTAATGTAAATATTTTAAGATATGTCAGTGCAAATTGTTTTCAGTTAAAATAGCTCAAACATGCATTTTAGTCTGGGAATAGCCATCAATCTTGTAAAAAGTATTTCCATGTGTATATCCACCTCGGATGTAATAACATCAGTCCAAAAAAAAAAAAAAAAGATATGAAAAAACATGTCAGTGTTTTCACACCTGAGGAAAGCAGCTTTCCTTTTAGCAGAGAAGGGTTTTCTGACTATGCCTCTTCCACCCCCATCTGCCCTCCTGAAACTCCTTCCCCGTGTTTCCTTACAGGATGTGCCGTAGGCTGTGATCTGTGTCCCCCTCAGCGGTAAAACACAGGTAGGAAAAATAAAGCCTGCTCAGTTCTGCAGCAGTTTAACTAAACATCAGTGAAGCCCACGAGTAAACGTTCTGACTGAAATCATATCCTTAGCCACACTGTGATTTTAACTTAAAAGACGCAGGGCACTGAACACTCATGTAGAGATAATGCTAGGAAACTTATACAATGCAATTAAAGAGCACATTTAAAACAAAGTGCTGAGGAATCGAAAAAGCATAATCTTCCAAACATAGCAGAAATATAATATCTCAGAGGGACGAAAGAAAAATCATCCATTTCTGAGAAGCACAGTACAATGGGCCATACATCTGAAATAAATGCTGAATATGAATCTGAACCTACATGTATTTTTATCATTTCGGAGTCTTTTTTCTATCATCTGTCCAACTTAAACAGTTTCTTCTCCCAACAAATACAGGCCTTATAGCCATTAATAACATATTTAAAAAGCCTTCCTGGGCTTCATCCAGAAAGAACATTCATAACTCCATCAGCCTAAACACACAGTTTTCATTGGAGCCAAACCAACAATGCAGACATATGAGAAAAGCAGTTCTCTTGCTCTCTTCCTCTGCTGTCTTTCATTGGGTATTTCTAGGAGGTGATGAGTACTCAAGCCACCCCCCGAGGAGCAGTGAAGACCCAGGTAAAAGAGCTGCGATGGATGGGTAGTTACTTTCAGGTCATGGTTCACTTGTGTGTGTGTGTGTGTGTGTGTGTGTGTGTGTGTGTGTGTGTGTGTGTGTGTGTGTGTGTGTGTGTGTGTGTGTGTTAACTGTTTATGTGTTAGGGATGTTTCGGTCCTAAAGTAGTTCCCCTAGGAAGACTGCAGATCTTTCATTCATAGTTAAAGTCAACATGAATTGCCATTTGCAACCCATTTTACTTGTGTAATGTGATGTATTTTCATCGTGATGTATGTTGGGTGGGACTTGATTTTTATCCATCAGGAATTGATTAGATATGGAAAAGTGGGCGATACATACCAGACTGGAGACAGACCGAAAGCAAGTTTGCAGAACATCCATTCAGAAGAAGAGCAAGGTATTTTTCATTCAAAGTGCCCATATTACGCTATTTTAAAGGCTCCTGATTTTGTTTTGTGGTCTCCTACAACAGTTTTTCATGCATCAAAGGTCAAAAAACACTAGTTTTCACTGTAATCTGCTCTGATTGGCCAGGTGGCCCAGTGTGTTGTGATTGGTCTACCGCTTACAGAGCATGTTGGAAACAAAATGCCCATTACCATAAACTACTGACCCATCTTTCCCAAGCAAGCATTTTGCAAATCCTGCATTGAACAGTAAAATGACGTGTTTGAAGGCGGGACAAGTTGTTCGCGGGCAGACAACGTAGGCTACAACATAGGCGGGTATTATGCAAATATCTTTTCTAGTGACGTAGAACTGTCACGCAGTGACATTCAAATTAAAAACGAATCGTATAGGCGGTTCTGAGTCGATCCTTTCTTTTGTGAAACGATAACTTTATTTATCGTGCACTTTCGACTTACAACTTTGCAGAACGTTTACATTCACAAACAGCTATATTACACACTGCATGAATGGGAATATCTGAAAAACCATAATAGGGGCACTTTAAAAACATATATGTAAATAGGTTTATATATTACCTTTTAAAAGTTTGGGGTTGGTAAGATTTTTTTATGTTTTTGGAAGAAGTCTCTTATGGTCAGGCTGCATTTATTTTATCAAAAGTATACAGTAAAAATGGTAATATTCTGAAATGTTATAATGATTTAAAATAACTGTCTTTTGTAATATATTTCAAATGTAATTTATTCCTGTGACGCCAAAAGCTGAATTTTCAGGAGTCATTACTCTGCTTAATATTTTTGTATAAACCATGATACATTTTTTTCAGGATTCTTTTAGGAATAGTAAGTTCAAAAGAACAGAATTTTTCACAAATAGATAATTGTATAACAATGTCAAGTATCTACGGTCACTTTTGACATTAATATGAAGAGCAAGTCGCAACATCTAATTAAACAAAGCAATCTTTTTCTGTGGAATAACATGCACTGAATTATTTACACTAAGACCAGAAATATGCATTAGCAAAGTACATTTTTAATTAATGCCGACTTTAAACTAAAATAAAGTTGTAGAGCTCAAAGAATTTTCAGGAAACACTACAACTAACTTTGAAAGTCTACAATCTGTGCTCTCTAAAGACCATGGGCCATATTTAACAAATAAATGTATGAGAGATGTCAAATGGGAAAGTGTGTGTAGGTACAGTAGACAACGGTGCTGGGTGGGGCAGCTGTAAGGATAAGACACAGAGGATCTGTGTGTGTTTGTGGAGCTGAGCAGAGGCGGGAGGGGGTGCGAGAGAGCGAGTAAACACTGGGATTGAATTTAGCTGTGGAGGCTTTTGATTCAGACAGCCAAAACAATCCCGGGCCCTGCACACATCCTATAGGCCCCAGACAAGACAGACGGGTTTACATGCATTTGTTCATCAACCTCTTTCTCTCCTGCCCTCTATATCACCCTCCTTTCCTCTGTCTGCCTCTCTTTGCAATTCTTAGATTAAGTAAACAATCCTCGTACCTGTAGCGCTTTCAAAATGTGGGTCTCACTGATGTCTTTTGTCTGTGTCACTGTGCCATGACTGAGTCAGAGCGACATCAAAGTCTTTCTCTTTCTTACAAACACAATGGTGCAGTCAGAGAGAGCGGTCTGAACATGTTCGTTCCCCCAGAGTTTATATGTACCTACCAGTGTGTTGAGACATGAGGGAGATATGCACATTGCACAGCAAATGAAGTTTACTAAATACAATACACTTCTCAGTGTGCTAGAGCGAAATCTGTAAGTAGCGAGAGTCTGTGCGAACTGATTTCTCCAATGAGTTTATCGTGCCTATGATACAATTGTTAGTTAGTCAGCTGTTCAGTCACTCCCAGCAGATGAGCGTGGCACCATCCAGCATTCAAATATCATGGATTTGCATATTTTTTTATCCTTTTTTTATTGGTTGCCACACATGGTCATTTTGAAAGTGGACAAAACAGGAAGCAAAGTGACCAAGACCAGGAATAGAAATTAAACAAAAGCTGTGAGCAATTCAGAAAGTTTATACAAAGTTAGGTAAGATTTTGAAATGTTTCTGAAAGAAGTCTCTTGTGCTCTTCCGTCAGCAAGTGTCGATATTTATGAGTGATTCATTAAATGATTCATTCAAACAATTCATTTAAAACACTGATTATAGGTATGTTTGACTTGAATTGGTGCCACACAGACCGATCAGTGTATGACATCAAAGTACTGCGAGAGTGATACGCAAGAGTTCACTTACAAATAATCAGATAGAGTAAAGAGTATGCGTATTTGGCGTGCTGTCTAAGGGGAGGGCTCCGAGCTTGGAATATGAGTACTCACCGAGTAATTACTCCCCCCGTATCTCTGGCTAGGAAAGTAATCCTAGCCAGAGATACGGGGTGCAGAAAATAGTTGAGGAACATAGGTGAGTCGGCTATATATACATGCTGATTGGATAGGTAAGTTCCTCCCGAACTTTGTTAATAAAAAATAATTTAGAGAGTAGACAGCTCCATATGCTTTCGAATCACTCTCGTGGTACTTTGATGTCATAGACCAATCGGTCTGTACAGCGCCACTTCAAGCCAAACACACCTTAATTCAGGAACAAAACCAGTGAGTCATTGAATCATTTATTCAACTGATTTGTTAAAAAAAAAATGCTGATTCATTCAGGAACGAAACACAGAGTTTTTGCTCAGAAACGTGCAACAGTTATTCTGTGGCATGTTCAAAATAACCAGCAATATTGTGCCTAGAATGCAAGTTATTCAATATTAACTTTTGTTTACAGAACTGTTGTATAAAACAATATCACACGTTATATTATTTTTCCATCAGATACCACAGCCATGCAGAAATACAGTAGCTTTGGTGGTGAGATATTGGTTAATTATTTTAAATTAACCAATATTTAAAAAAAAAAAACTTTTTTTTTTTATACTATTTTTGTCAAATTGAGTAACGCTAATGAATATGACATGACTATACTAATATGACACAACTATAACTAAAACAAAAACTAATATATATATATATATATATATATATATATATATATATATATATATATATATATATATATAGATTGTGCTCTAGTCCACTGGTTCTCAACTGATTTGGCCATGGGACCCACATTTTCCCATGGTCAATAAGACAAAAATATTTTTTTAGGAATTTGACCTAATTCATGATCCAAATATATATAAATTATATATAAATATGTAGACCTACTACAAACAAAATAGCTTAATTGTAGCTTAATAGCTTAAAGACTTAACATATAGAGTTTAAATAGAAAGTTCGGAAAAAAATGTCAGTCAACACAAGAATAAAGAAGCAGCTACGTTCTTACTTGCTATTTCTCCGGCATCCCACAACCACTCCATCTCCACCTTTATTTTGTAATTTTGACTGCATATTAACCAACTTTAAGTACCCTGGGGTTATGTATAAGTAAGCAGCAAATTCATTTGTGATTTGATTTCACAGCAAAATACTGCATGCTGACTCGTATAAAACCTGTCAGCAGGGAACCACTCACAGACAAGGCTTGTAATATGGGTTAAAAATTATATAGAGAGAGTATCCTGGTTATCAGGAAGCCCCCAACTGACTGCTTTTGCCGAAATGTGACATCAACCCAGCAGGGATAGCTGATAAACTCTACCTGGATGTTCAATCACTGTGGGAGTCTGCAGTAAACAGGCCATTAAAAGACACAATTAGACTATCAATGATAAGACAAAAACAGAGATATAGAGACTGAGAAAACAGGAAGTGCAAAGTCAAGACATGCCACCTAGTGGGTGACATCCTGTTTCCCACCAAGCGCCTCTCCAGGGAGCAAGGGCTTATAAGGAGGAGGACGAAGACGCAGGGGGGAAGGGACACATCAGTGGCAGATGTGCAGCCAACAGCCATGTGGAAATGATCAATGCGACCAATTAGAGGCAGAGCAGCGCGATACACACACACGCCTTCTCAATCTAGTGTACATGCGAGTGTGTATGCTTGTGCACTACTTAGGCAACACCCCGTGTACATTTCCAGCCAGTAGAGCTCTGTCTGTACCACTCAAAGTATTTTTGCAGAAGTAAACAAATAATCCAGAATAAATTAGAAAATGAAAACAGGAGCTAAAAGGCGTTGTCAGATGTGGAGTGGGGCGAGTTTGTTTTTCTGCTAGATACATAAGCGGTCCCACGTTCGTGCAGTTTTGCAGGGCTATTTCTAGCCTAACTAGCACAGGGGTTTCATTTACGAGCAGGCCAAACCCAAGGCCTTCCCAGGGTGCTTTGGGGCAAGGGGAGGCTTCGGCACGCTCTCATATGGACCTGAATCCCACGCTTCACAAACGAAGCCCTGCCTCCCACACACACACTCTCCTCTAAAATGATTTCCACATCTGTAGAGACAGCCAGAGTTTTTTAAGTGCAGCTACATGGAGAAGGAAAAAAAGTGGAGGGGAGCGTAGAGAACGGTTTGACCACAGACTTCCTCCTCAAAAATGAAACGTCAGCTCCCACATCCCCCACACCCTGGTGTATGACACTCAAAAACGCACGCACAGCCAGCCCCCTATACGCATACATGCATCCTTAGATTTATTAATAATATTAAATATCGGAACATATCATAGCGAGCTAAAATGAGATTTTAAAGTGAATGAACAAACTCACTAACTCCTAGCATATAATTTTAATGTTATTATACTAAAGTCGCATAGTGCTACTGATTCAGGCTACTTCATTGTCCACACATCTACGCAGGAAATGAGATGAAACCAGCAGAACATTACTTGCGCTGCAGCCAATAGTGGCAGCCAAGTACCTTCTTCTCTTCAGAGAGAAAAAGAGAGTGAAATGGATAGAGAGAGAGGAAAAAAACGGCCTTCATTAGAAGTGTAGGCCACACACAGCACCCCATCAGATCTACTGGGACTATTTAAGCACACACACACACACCGCTGGTAGGCCTAAACAAATGCCTTTAATTGAAAGGAGAGTTTAAAAGAACTTTGAAGAGAAAACCCTGATTGGGCATTTGTTTACCACAAATACAGCATCTGTTGAAGACCAAAAAGAAATGTATTGCGAGTTATGGTACAGACAGGGATCTGCCAACACACACAAACAAGACCAACTCTCTTCTACTAGTTCCACTTTCATGTTTTTCAAAGAAAGTTACAAAATTAGGTTCCAGATGGAAATTGCTCCTCAAGTATGACAGTTTTGTTTTTTGTTTTTTTGTCATTTTAAAAGAATTTGGTTTTGATAATAAAAACGCGTTTTTTGCAAATAAAATATTATGTCAATAATAAAAAGTCAAATATGAGAATAAAGTTACAGCATTAGGATATTAAAGTCCAAATATTATTAAAATAAAGGTTTACATTTATAAATAAATAGTATTAATATAAACTTTATTCTAGAAATCTTAGATTTTTATTAATATTTTTATTTTATTTTAACATTGGCACATAAAACACTCATATTCAGAGTCAGGACTTAATTTAAATTTAGATATTTCTAATTCTTGAAGAGAAATAATAGACATGCATGAGATAAGCGTTGACACGCTATATTTAAACTGGATATACACTACCAGCTATCAACTGGATTTTTAATTTTTTTTATTAATACTTTTATTCAGCAAAGGCACATTAAATTGATCAAAAATGACAGTGACATTTAACCTGACAAGCCAGACCCACATCAAGATGTTGGGTCTGGGAACTCACCATTGGCAGGGCTCAATCCGAGAGGCGGGATAAATGGTTGTCTTATAAATTCCCTCTGCATGCAATAGGACAGCGCTACAGCCAACCAGAGCAAAGAAGAAGGTGAAGCAGAGCTAGTTGATAGATTAAACTTTCGCCGTATCTGGTCGGCAAAACTCTAAACACATCTTCCTTTCTTAAGAATGACTTCAGTGCCGCTTTTTGTTCTGTTCTCAAAGAAAAACTTAACTCCAAGTCTCCCAGAGTCGCGGCCAAAGCCGATTAGAAAAGACCGCTGTTCGCCAGCTTCTTTGTTTTTAAGTAGCACGCTGAACTGCCGCAACTCCGCCGTCATTATGTTAAGCCCGCCCACCGACTCTATACACGATGTGATTGGCCTGACTAGAGTTTGGTTTTTCCAGCTCGCAGGTCTACCGAGAGTTGCTAGACGCCCTGGCTGCAAATTATATTTGCTGCTGCTAGGGTGCGTCTAGATTTCTAGGCTGAGTGACACTGATAATAATAAGAAATGTCTCCTGAACACCAATCGGCATTCAGTATATTAAAATTATTTCTTAATGATCATATGAATGAAGGATTGTTTGCCATCACAGCAATACAGTTGTTTTAAAATTGCAATAATATTTCACAATATTATTGTTTTGCTGAATTTTTGATAGATAAATGTAATAAATAAAATGGAGCCTTATACATGGAGTCTTATACCCTAAAACTGCTCAATAATTTGGCCTTGGAAAAATTTAATGAGAAATATTTGAGTTCATATCCAAATTTCTGTCTGAAAACCTGGAAATTAAGGAGACTTAAATGAGAGTGCTCTTCATTCATAACTGGGATGTTAAAGTGATCTCACTTCAGATACAGATTCAGCTGTGACTCATATGCATCTAAACTAAAATGGATTTGAAATTAACTGAATTAAAATGGATCTGAAAGTGAAAGTTCGGATGAATTAAAATAATATGAACTGTAATGAGTGGGGCAAAAGTGAATGATCTAGTGCCGGTCGCTGTGGCAACAGTAAGGTGTGTGACTGGCGCACTGGCATGCTTCCCCTTCTTTCAGACACGTGCCAGGCCATCATCAGCAGATTTGCAGCATGCGAGGGAAAAGAAAACCAGCAGAGCAGCATCTGAAGCCAAGAGAGGAGGAGGCCAGTTCTGTAAGAGGGGGGCAGAACTCACACACACACAAACTTACATGAACGCTGACAGAGGGGCATTGTGTCCCCACACCTCATGAGTGGAGCTTTTTGTGAGGAAGAGAGTGAGTGTTTGTGTGTGATCCCACATGAGTGCTAATTATGTGGCAGTTGCTGATCAATGGATTATTCACACATACAGACATAATGTGTCTGACAAAACTGCGTCTGTGTGTGTGTATGTGTATTTCTCAAACATCTATATGTGTGAGTCAGTGCCCTCAAAGGGCCTTTCCTGGACTTTCCCTCTTTATGTTCAGAAAAAGTGAAAGATGGCCCACAAGAGCTTTATTTCACATGTCACAGTAAGTGCTGTATCAGCTCTGTGACTCAAATATGAGTCACAGAACAATGGTACTACAACAAAGACAAGTTGTCACTGTGACCCACTGCCCATATCTTATCTATCTAATATTCTAAATCTATTCGTCCTACCTTCTTAGCTTCTCCTGTGACAGTAGGACACATAGCCCATGTCTATTTAAGCCACCTAAATGCTCTTGTACACACAGCAGCTGCCTCTCTGCCAGTCTTATAACTAAACTACTGAGGAAAAGGAAGTGACAGAACATTCAATTGCCAAGTGCCATGACCCAAACATGATCAAAATGTCACCAAGCTACACACTTCTACCTTATCTGCTGTAAAAAATAAGCTAAGACCAGTATGAATGTCTAAAGTGGTCAAAGCTTGTTTATGCTGGTTGGTACCTGTAAATGGTGGACCAGTATGGTCTTTCTGTGTGAAGATGGTTGACCAAGGTAGTCGTTGGTTAACATAATTAAGGTGTTTGGCAGACCAGTATCTAAAACACAACATGTACTGGTCACCAGCCGTGCAGGTCTTTTTCAATATATATATATATATATATATATATATATATATATATATATATATATATATATATATATATATATATATATATATATATATATATATATATATATTTTTTTTTTTTTTTTATGTGATCACCTTAAAATAAGTTAATAGCACCTAATACATAAATATATAATATTATTATATAATAACATTTTAATATATCATACTTGTATATTAATATTGAATGTATTTAAATTATATTTAAAATAAACAAACCTTATAATAATATAAACTATCGTGTGGGGCTGCCATGTTGAAGTCAGGTCAGATTTGTGTCCCTGTGCGAGCACCATGGTTCATGAGGGTATGTACAAACCATTGCAGTGCAAAGATCTCCAGTAGAGCAAAGGATCATTAGTGTAACGCCTGGTTTATACTTGCCGCGTCGACACCAACATGAAGGTGTGCACGTCAAGAATTACATCATTGCGGTGTGGACAGTCATGCACATTGAGTGTGCGAGACCCCATTATGCATGGCGCTGTGGACGGCATTTTTTTTATACTTTGCACATGGCTCCGCTTCTGAAGATGCACGACTGTATGGTATGGTATTTAATAAAAATGTTTAATGAAATTAGAAAATATTTAAGAGATTGTTGATTAATTTAGTTGTATACACTGTAAACCTGAATAAGTTGGCAAAACTGTAATCAGTTACATCAAAAAAAAAAAAAAAAAATTCCAACTTTGTCTTTCAATTGTCTTTTAATTACATCAAAAGTTAAGAAATTCAAAGTTTAAGTAAGCATAACTGGCAGATTTCAATGTTGCACTCACACATTTTAATTGCTCTTAACTTGGACATTTTGAGTAAGTTAATTCATACATTTAACTTAAAAAAATCATGTAATCTCAATTTAAATATTTTTAGTAGTGGCAATTTAGCTTATTCAGCAAATGCTAAATGGTAACACAATGCTTTGATAACATTTGCACAGCATAGCAATTGCTAAAAAGTACAGCAATATAGACATTATACCTGTTCTCAAACTAAGCTCATGCTCCACTCGTCACCATGATGGTAACTCCAAAAACCCATAGAACAGAAAGCATTAAACATTACTAAATCTCCCACTTAAGATTTATCTTGCACAAAACAAACAAACAAACAAACAAACAAAAACATTATATAACACTTAATTTTAGCATTTACTGTCCCTTTTGAGTGCCATGGAAATAAGTTCATAAAACTAAAAACAATCAAACAATTCAGATTACTTCAAATGTGTCAGTTTCTGTGAACTCAAAAGAAAAAGAAAGTTCCAAATATTTAATTTGATTGAACTAATTTGTTTAATTTGAGTTTGCCCTACTCAAACCAATCAATTATTTTGAGCATTAGGGTTACATATGTTCTCATATCCATATATTTTGATCTAATGTCACAAGTAATAATATCAAGGTTTACCAGGTTTTTCACGATTCTTTGGTTCTTTTGTAGTGTTGGTTTGGTGAAGTGCAATAAAAACAAACATGGTCCAAGTGTACCTTACTTCTCACCGTTGCTTCCTGGTTTAGAGGACAAGTACTCTGAGTCGCCCCCTGTCATTTCAAATAATAGTACAACGGTAAGCGAGTCATGTATAAACGCCTCGTCTGTTTGGGGAGAAGCGGAAGTTCATGGTGTGGAGCCAGGCGAAAGTCTAAACCAGGGTTAAGAGCCCCCCTGCCGTCCATCCTGGTTGTCATACACTTGCTTGACTCATGTCCCTGAAAGCAGGATCCTCCTCCTCAACAAAGACATGACATACGACTCTCCATGCACTCAGAGAGACTGAGTCATATCTGTGTGTGTATGAGTAAGAGCAAAAGGCAGCTGTTCTTTCAATAAAGAGATACTAACAGGCCTCAAGGACACACACACACAAACAGATACACAGCAGAGCAACAACACATAGAAGAGAGAGGGAGTGAAGGTTAACATTTAAGTGGGAGGTGTAGCTACAATCCTGATATCTTTCAAAACTGACACACAAATTCATCTCACTCTATTCTCTCAATGCATGTAGGTACATCTATCCATCCACCTATCCGTCTGTCAGCCACTGTCTTCGCTTTAATGTTTTTCAGACTAGGTGACACACTGTGCAGACACAAACATGCTGAAAGTGTCTGTGAAGTTGCAGTTGAGCTCCAACACACATACACACCCACACACAAAACAGGTGCGGCCCGATGCAGGTGTTGAGCACGCCTAGGCAAAGCAGCCGGAGAGATAGAGCATGCTTCTCTGTGTAATCAGAGACAGGCAGAAACTAAACGTTTGCAGTATTGTTTCAGCAACACACGCTCCAGACACTCCCACACGCACATATCCAAATTAACCGACAAAAGCCCTCTTTTGTTAATGCACTCGCACAGAGGAAGGCAGAAGCCCCACAGGCCTGAAGTTCTCTGCCCACGCCACCTGCCACAAACACAAAGACAGAGGGGTGCCGGTCCATTAGGGTCGTTCTGGCCCTCTGTCTCCACCCACAAATCCCTACAACCTACAATTAGGCTACACCTTTCTTCATCAGGATAACCCCTGTTTGTCTAGCTCTGACACATACCATACCAAATTATTTTTGCAAACATAAACGTAAAAATAAACTACTTAGGCTCATTTAAGAAAGTAATGTTTGTTCGAACATATACATACTCATTAAAAACCATTACGCCTATGGAATGTCCCCACAATTCACAAAAACAAACGTGTGTGTGTGTGTGTGCGTGTATTTTTGTGACATATCAGGACACAAATGTGTATAATGACATGGGTATGACATAGGTATTACAAGGAGAGGGTGACTTATGAGGACATTACCCATGTCCCCATTTTTCAAAAGGCTTATAAATCATACAGAATGAGTTTTTTTGGGAGAAAGTAAAAATGTGCAGTTTCCTGTGATGGGTAGGTTTAGGGGTAGGGGTAGTGCAGGGGGATAGAAAACACGGTTTGTATGGTATAAAAACAATTACGCCTTTGGAATGTCCCCACAATTCACAAAAACAAACGTGTGTGTGTGTGTGTGTGTGTGTGTGTGTGTGTGTGTGTGTGTGTGTGTGTGCGCACTTGTATATTTGGTTTATGAGGACAAATGTGTATAATGACATGGGTATTACGTAAACGTAAACATGGTTTATGAGGACACTTCCTATGTTGTCATAAAGGAAATGGCTTATATACACACACACACACACACACATACATACATACTACATACACACACATATATATATACACATTTCACCGCTGTTCAAAAGTTTGGCATTGATTAGAGTTTGGCATTTATTTGATCAAAAATACAGTAAAACAGAAATATTGAAATATTATTACAATTTACAATAACATTTAAATTTGAATATAATTTAAAATAGTCTTTAGTGTCACATGAATCATTCTATATGCTGATTTGCTGTTCAAGAAACATTTCTTATTATAAATGATGTTGAACACAGTTGTGCTTAATACTTTTGTGATACATTTTATCAAGATTCTTTAATGAATAGAAAGTTCAAATAGTGAAATATATTTCAACAATATAAAAATAAAAGTAAAAAAAGATCTTATACATCAGATCAAATAAAAAATCAATAGAATATATAGAATAAAATCATTTTAAAATCTCTGTTTGAGGGATATTGTCCACGTAACTGCTTCAAAATGACACTTGAGAATCAAACGGTTGCTGGCTTTGTCTGTTCAAGTCTCCAAACAATACAGTTTCTGCTGACACTGATGGTTGTGATTGTAAAAGCGAATCTTGGAAAGAAAAGGCCAGACCTTGGCAACATGTCCCAGCCACACTGTCTCTGTCTGTGCTTTCTTTTCTATCATCTAAAACTAAGAGTTTTGAGATTGAATTTAACTTCAGAAACTTATTTACAGATGCGTTGGAAAAATACACTGCAATTTTGACGTAATTCAATTATACTTGTACTATTGTAAAGGCATTTGTTTCTATTTATCATATTATCTATTTGATCTATGTGAATCTTTATGGTGTATGATAGATGTAGATATTGAATGGAACACAAACTGGACTTCAGACACAGGACATTTTATTCTAATCATATGCTGCCATGGCCTATGTTTAAAAGCTATTTAAGCACCAAAATCAATTTTCAAAATCATTTCATTGCTGATGAGAAAAAAAAAAAAAAAAAAAATGTGTGTCTGCTTGGGTGAAACATGCAAACTAACAAATGCAACCAGAAATAAGTATGCACGTCAGAACATGAGTGCAGAGAGATGTGAGTGGACACTGACCGCGCCGGTCGCCCACCTGTGTCCTGAGAGGAGGCTCTTTCCTGGAATCAGTCAACAGGAATGTAAAACCACACAGAGCTGCTGTATTTCTCACCTGGACCCTTCTACAAGTGCAGAATAAAATAACCTCAACCCTAAAAAAAGATCTGGCCCAGTCAACAGCACTGTCAAAGACAGAGTCAAGAACAAAGGGGTCTCGCAAAGACTCGAGATACCACCAACACTTAGACTCCAGCATGGACCTGCTATTCCCATACACTCTAACATCACATCTGCTAATATTAGAAGACCTATGATTCCATCTTTGGTTGTTCATCTGTCTTTTCTCCATTCTTGTTGTTGCATGCCATACAATTTATATACACTGATCAGGCATAACATTATGACCACTGACAGGTGAAGTAAATAACACTGATTATCTCTTCATCACGGCTGTTAATGGGTGATATATATTGGGCAGCAAGTGAACATTTTGTCCTCAAAGTTGATGTGTTAGTTGTCTGTTGTGATGGCTTGATGACTGGGTCAAAGCATATATGGGCTGCATAGCCACAGACCAGTCAGGGTGCCCATGCTGACCCCTGTCCAATGCTGAATGCACTGGACCACGGAGCAATGGAAGAAGGTGGCCTGGTCTGATGAATCACGTTTTCTTTTACATCACGTGGATGGCCGGGTGTGTGTGTGTCGCTTACCTGGGGAACACATGTCACCAGGATGCACTATGGGAAGAAGGCAAGCCGACGGAGGCAGTGTGATGCTTTGGGCAATGCTCTGCTGGGAAACCTTGAGTCCTGCCATCCATGTGGATGTTACTTTGACACATACCACCTATCTAAGCATTGTTACAGACCATGCAGACCAAACGATATTCCCTGGCGGCTGTGGATCTCAATCCAATCCAGCATCTGTGGGATGTGCTGAACAAACAAGTCCGATCCATGGAGGCCCCACCTCACAACTTACAGGTCTTAAAGAATCTGCTGCTAACATCTTTGTGCCAGATACCACAGTACACCTTCAGGGCTGTTTTGGCAGCAAAAGAGGGACCAACACAATATTAGGAACCAATTGTTCCCAATTAAAATCATGTAATGCACACCTAGCTGTGGATTATCTCACTTATACCATGGTTACTTGCCAACACTGACAAGGTAAAGTAGTCATTTGACAGGAAGGGTTAGAATTATGGTTATTTTCATCATATACGACTTGTTAGGTCTAGCATTCTGCACATTGACAACATATGTGCACACTGAATGCATACCTTCCAGCCAATCAGAATATATATATATATATATATATATATATATATATATATATATATATATATATATATATATATATATATATATATATATAATAGGCTATATTTTGCTCTAGATAATTACTGCAATTCATCTCAATGGGGCACATTATAGATAGTCTCATGAAAGTAAATCTTTTGCAAGAGGAATGGAGAGGAGAAGCCTGCATCATCACCAGGAAAAATAACCAATTTTGCTTTACATACAGAGATGGGAAAATCTCTTTTTCCTTTTTCTCTCTCTCCTTCTCACTTTCCAACAACGATCCAAGCCAAACAGCAAAACTGGGTTTCTGAGCGGACCTCCATGTTTCCGAAGGAAAAGAGATGGACCGTGTTCAAAGAATAACAAAACAGACGAGTTCTACCACACACACCTCAGTAGTAACAAATTATCTATATAGCAGTTGAAAAGGTCACTCAGAAATGTAGCAAGCACATAAAAACTTCTGTACCATACTCTTCCAAGATGACAAAAGCTGTGATATATCACACAATCAGAAAGTTATGAGCTGTGACGGAACTCTGGATGTTGTAGATTTTGTGCAAACATATATGCAATACAAAGCAAACATTGCAATGTAATGTGTTGGGGTAATTAGACATTTAGTCGCTTGCTATCAGCATGTTACTTCTGCTTTAACAGTCTCATGTCATTAATTCATCAAAAAGCTTGCTGTTTTAGTAATTACTCATGAAGATACACACAAAGATGATGCAAATGTTTGGAGTTAAATTGCCTGTCTGCTTGATTGAACACTGAAAATATTTAGAGACACTGCGCTTCAATCAGTGAGTGTGATACATGAGCAGAACAGAGGGAACCTGAACATACTAAATGGGCACAGAGAGAACAACGTGATGATGATGATGTGCGGTCTTCCTGCAGAGCTTATTGATCAGAGGGGTGTGACTGGAAGGCCGAGAGACAAGGCCTGAGAAATCTGAGCTGGGCACTATAATTGAATCCCTATGGGACAAGGCAAGAATATGATGGACAAAGAGTCCACCCTCTGATTGCATCTCCTCTCAATCTGTTCAGAGTTTTGCTACTGGCTTTCCGTGAAGATCTTGCATAAGAGAACGTTGCACGGCCAAACACAAAGAGGCCATTTTTCCCTCCAACTTCAAACAAATTGGGATCAGATCAGAGGCACGTGAGATGGAAGCAGAAGGAATCAATTAGTGCACACGCTTTGATGATGTCATTGACAAGCAATCGGTGAACAGACCAGCTTCCGTTTGAGATCGTAGGAAACATGAGCCTTCACCGCAGCCCTCCGCATTTTTACGGAAATCGTAGTTTAACATCCTGCATGTGTCTACAAACTCAGATCAGATCTCATAAAAGCCTCATTATGATTAACCAAAGTTTAACTAGCAAGATAGCCCTGGCACAGCTGAACTGAAAAGAATCAAATTGGAAACCAACAATGAAATAGCTGAAACAGTGTTCATTGAATTATTGAATTGAGGAGTCTGAATCATCTAGTGAATTTAATCATTTCAAAGAAACACTTTAAAAATTATTCACTGATTAATTTGGGTCGTCACACAGACATGTTCCCAGATAACCTCATCTATGCATTTACATTCTCAGTTCATCATGGATTTCATTTAGACTGTGTAGATATTGTGTTGTTTATGGTTCCAAAATGTCTCATTAACAAAATCTCTAAAAATCTGTTCAACTGAATTATTACTGAAATATGATTCAAATAAATAGGCCACAAGAGGCAAGAAAATGTACTTATTGTGTTCATGTTGTACTGCAAAACACTTTTGAGGTGGGATACGGGTAACTTTAAGGGACAGGTTTGGTGGTATGGTTAGGCTTTAGGGTGGGTATGGTAAAGGTGTACGAGAAGGGTCAACAGTGATGTAATTACATAAATTAATTACAGCTGTAATTACATGGAGGATTTTTAAAATATAAGTACAATATAAAAATATGCATGTACACAATGAATGCATTGTATCAAATGATTAATTCAAATGTTTGTACATAGTAGTTAAAGACTCTGGGATCAATTAAAATATGAGCATAATCACTGTAACACAAACTCGACTGGTTATTGCTTTTATAAATCAGCTGCAAAATCACTATGATAAAAACACCAATATTCACTAGAATGTATAGTGTATTACTGGAATAATTGGAATTGGAATAAACAATTCTTTAACCAAGTAATAAAGTTTATCATAACAGTAAGCGTTCGTGGTGGCTAAGCAATGTTGTAACTTGCCACATTAATATAGAATGTGAATAAAGTCAAGTCACCTTTATTTATATAACGCTTTATACAATACAGATTGTTTCAAAGCAGCTTTACAGTGATAACAGGAAAATGCCTTTTGGCTGTTGTTCATACAGTAAGTGGAGGCTCATTAAATGAGAATTTAGAACTATCCGTTTTAAACCGTTTTAAATCAGACTACATTTCTGAGTTAAGACTGAAAAAAATATGAAGTAATGAGGAACGCTCCACCTCAACTGACTGGAATAAGGAGAGATGAAGATGAGAGGCCTTCGTCTGCTCCTCCAGTGAGCATCGGCAGCTGTGTGCGGCTCCATGAGTGCGAACCCCCCCACCGCCACCACCCCCGTGTGTTCTGCCTTGGAGTTAACTGTCAAACTGGCGCCATGCAGCTCCACAACATGTTCCGTGGTACATGACTAGTCATGAATATGGAGATGTGCTTGCAAAGCGTAGCATGTAAACATGCACACATGTAGGAAAATATATGAAAACAGATGCGCATATACAGATTAATGAATAGTCTCCAAATCCACGTAAACATGCACAATAATACAAATAGGGGTGCAGAATGAAGCATACACCCACACACTGAGAGTGAGTCAGAGTCGGCATCTCGATACACACACTCACATCAGACTTGGAAACATGCTTAATAGTTTTGGAAACGCAAAACTATTAAAACACCAATTCCTGTGGTGAAGCCTCAGACTGCAGCCCCTTTCATAATGGAGTCATTTAGTCCGATTCTTCCTCGTGCTATCTGCCCCCAAGCGAACATTCTTACACACACAGACATGCAGAAGATTTATAGCGTCTGAGAGAGAAAAACACCACGCCCCAGTGTGGCTCCGACACAAGGGCCTGCACACTGGCACCGAATCACTGACACACGTACTGTTGCATTTTTCATCACATAAATACATAGAATATTACAGACAAACAAGTTCTTTACCTGTGCTTTCAAATAAACTCACATGCATACAAGCACAGACTCCTTCAGTCACAGCTCTTTAAGTCATTGATCGAGTAATAAAAGCACCAGATAAAACACTATTGTAAACTATTGCACTATTGTAAAATGGATTTTAGTTTTTTGTTTTCAAAATAAAAGCAAAGGTTGTTTGAAGTTGGCTTGTTTTAAAACTTTTATTGGTGATGTAACATTTGCAAATGTTATTTTACACAATACATACACTTCAAGCATGTCAGTTTTTAACTTTTTCTTTTTGAATCGATTAATTGTTTTTATGTGTTAGTGTTTTCAAATCTAACATACAAGTGACCCATACAAGAAGGTTTTAAGAGGTCTGCAAATTAACAAAAATAAATAAATAAAATATATATATATATATATATATATATATATATATATATATATATATATATATATATATTAGAATATTGTATTTAAGTGTTAAGTTAAAAATAAATTTTAAAAATGTTTAATACAATTTCATTTTAAATAAATAGTTTTGTCTTCAGCGCAATAGGTAAATTATTTAATTAAGCAAATACGTATTAATTAATACGTTGTATTAATAATATCATGCTTTTTCACACAGTAAGTCTTCATACTTTTGGAAAAATTCATTTATATTTTTGGAAGTTTATAATTTTGGAACTTTTAATGATCAATTTTAGGGTTCATGGTATCAAAACATTGTTACAGTACTCAATACAAAATTAATCAAAATGCCCATCCCGACTTAAATTGTGAGCATGACATGGCTTATTTGTGTTTCATTCCGCTAGCGATCCGTCTGTCACCCTATGCAGAGTTCCGATAGCCCACCATCCAGTGCTCTGTGGAGGGTCTTGGGCGAAAGCTGGCGGCTGATTGAATCTTTTTGGCCAATCAGTTTACTACTCTCTTGCTGCTCTCCCTTCCCGAAGTGGAATGACAAACTAAAGCCTCTTGGCATGGCCCGAGCAGACGGACCCAATTTCTGCTTTGCATAAAAAATAAAAAAAAACCACACACGAGCACTACGAATGAACAGAGGAAAGAAGGAGGAGAGGAAGAAGCAGCGCCAAGCATCAGATCTCCTTAAAGCCTTACAGCTGAAGCCTCCATCTCAGAGGAGATCACATTTCAACAAGATTGAGTTTAAGTGGTGGAGACAGAAGCTGCATGAAAGGGAGGGAGGGAGAGAGTTTCTTGCTCTAGTAATAGTAGTGCAGGAAAAATGGCACAATATAGTTTACAGAGAGCCAAAAGCTACTAGACTAAACTCTAGTGTTGAGCTCTGCTCATATGAGCCATTTGCATCAAATATCCTAAAGCTTAATAAAGTTTCCTTCAATGAAGCATGGTTAATGATCCACCAAGATAAAACGGAATTCCCTTTACTTCCCATTTACCTTCTGAGGGAGTGCGCATCACATTTTAACTTGTCATATGGTCAATAAAGTACTTATTACTATTTTGGGCTGATGGAATACCTGACACTGTCTAAAGGTCGTTGCACAGGGAAGTTGTTGGAGCTTCTGAGGAGGTCTGGTTGGGACAGGGTTAAAGTCTCCTCCCTGGGGCTGTGTTTGCTACCGCTAAAATTAAACCTCCCCCACAGCTGGTTCCCATTAGCCTGCAGTGACACTAGGAGCCTGTACTTAAGCTGTGCTGCGGGGGCTCCGACGCCCCACTCAGATAATACTGTCCCCCGCCACAGGCCAAGTTTAAACTGTCCGCGCACAGCTTCTGCTGGCAATGCCTGTGTTTTCAAACCAGGAGACAAGAAGAGGAGAGAATGGTGAGAGTTATGGAGGGAACCCATCTCTGTGGGGTACACTGAGTCTGTCATCACATTTGAGTTCATCAGGAGAGAAACATTTACACGACAATGTGAGGGCCATAAGGAGCAAAATAATATGAAAAAAAATAAGATATGCTATATATATCGTTATCATATCAGTAAGAAATATTAGAGCTTTTTTTATTTATTGATATGAGTGGATATTTCATTTTACATGTTAATTTCTCAGATATAAATTACTTTTTTATCATCTAATGCTCACTTAAAGGTAATTTTTAAAACATTATTAATTTAATAACATTGTTTAATGATGTAATCTTTAGTAAATCTCAAAATAAATATCTATTTTTCATTCTGTATATTAGGTTATCATGCCCAAATTCACTTGTAGTATTTAAGACAATTAATGTTAGTGTTTTATTTTTAATTAAGATATGCAAAATGGTATAGAGGTTTACTATCAGACATATATTTTATGATATCAGCCAGAATTGTAATATTGGGATATCATGCCTAGAAATAAAAAGTATGTGGTTCTCTAAAATAATATTTATCAGTTAATAATGCGGAGTGAATAACTAAATTCAACTACAAAATGCCTCGTGGCACATTTCAAAGTGTTATTTTCTTTTTATCAGGCATATCATCAGGCGACTGCTTGTGAAGCCAAATATTTAAGGTGCTTGTGCCTCGCAGTTTTTCTTTACAACTCTGCTTTTATCTCTAAATTACTTTTACAGTTTGGGAGTCTGGCAGCAAAACACAGCACATGGCATTGTGAGTAACAAATGAGACGTCGATGACTGATTTACGGTGTAAGAAATAAACCAATCGGCAGTCTTCAAAAGGACACTTCAGCCAATAGGCAGACAGCGATCGCACATTCCTGATGACAGGCAGCACATATCTCACATGGTTTTGCATGTTAGGATCAACTGCGAGTCTGAACGCTTTCCGGTTAGGGTAATATTTTAGCCGTAGTCTATTAAAACCATAGCTCTTAAGAGGGATCTGTTTGTAGAAAAGGTTAACAATCAGTTTAATTAGGAGCAGAGGCTGGGGTGCACGCATGAACTCTCCCGGTCTGACACTCACCGCTCTACAGGGAATTCACCATGTCAGACGTTCACCGTGTGTGTGAGTGTGTGTGTAGATGAGAAAAAGAAGAAGAGAGAAAATTAAAGGATGAAAGGAAAACAGAGGGCATGTATGAGAAAAGGAGGAAGGGAGGATAGACCTTATCAGCAAAGTGTGTCCATTCAGGATTTCCTTCCAAACAAAAGAGAAAGGAAACTCCAACTCTCAAATGTGTTACACGGATATAAATCTGTCAAGAGCACTTGTTAAGGGCATTGGGGGTTTTTTCAAGCTTTTTTCAACAACTTCTAAAGGTGATTTAAAACAGTAGCTAAGATGCACAAGAAATTACACCGTTTGTTGCAACAATAGGTAAAAAGTGTGTTGCCTTGAAGACAATTTCTACCTGACTGAAATGACTTGCACTTACGCAACTAAATGAAGGTAGGTTGATTGATTCACTCCGTTTTAAAGTGTGACATTATAAAAAAAAACAAAAAAACACAATATTACTGTGGTTTTTGGACACGCACAAGGGGTAATACCATGTTTTTGGATATGTATCTTTAATTTAGACTGACTTAAGTAAAAATAAATAAATAAAATCTAGAGATGGAATCGTATGCTAATACTATGATATTTCAAAATATACCATTATACAAAAATTCATGTACAATAGCATTTGTACCACAGGGTATTGTACCCCAGGGCCAAAAACCATGTAGTACCATAGTCGTTTTTTGTAAGCTGTAATATGTATCGAGAAGATTTTAAGGTGTCTTTGTTACATTGTAATTATACATTTAAGTACTGAGTAACAAAGACACCTTAAAATCTTTTCAGTACATATTACCGCTTACAAAAACGGTTTTGGTACTACTATGTTATTACTATGGTTTTGTACTGAGTAATATTAATTAACTATGTGTACTTACTATTTGGTTAGAATTAGGTTTGTTGTAGGGTTAGTTGCAGGTAATTATGCATTATAGTTATTACTATAGTAAATACATGTAATGTGTGTGTAACAAGTGGGCAACACTTTATTTTACAGTGTCCTTGTTACATATGTTACATGTACTTACCATAGTAATAGCAGTAAATTATGCATAATTACATGCAACTAACCCTCAACCAAACCCTAACCTTACCACTATAGTAAGCACATGTTAATTATTATTAAAAGGTACTTAAGTATATAGTTACACTGTAACAATGACACCTTAAGATAAAGTGTAACCAGTTAAACCTAAAAACACAAGTAAAACTCCCTTACCATTCCACATAAATACCATAATATATGAATTTGGTAATCACCATCTGATACCATTATAGTACCATGATACCAGCACAGTACTTTATTTTGTAAACAAAACCGAATGGCCAATGCATTAAAGTGACCTATTGTACATGCCTTCCAACTCAAACAAAGTAAATATTGCGAGATATTGCAATTCGAAAGCATGTAAATTGTACAAAACAGGTAGTCAATCTAACATGCAGCGCTATGAGTTTGTGTCTCGGGTAGGTAACTAGAAAGTGTAGGGGTATGCATCGCGTGGGCTGTATTTTGAAGGCAGACGGTGTGAGGCTCATTAAAGCTGCATGGATCTGAGTTCTGGCAGAGGTGACAGACAGGTGGATAGGATTACCAGTGAGCCCCGGCTCAGAAACACGCATGCTCGACTGCCCGTCAGCACAGGGATCGACGCACACACCCTTCACGCCTTTTTAAATAATTAACAGCCAAAGATTAGTCCGTCAGCCTCGGGGCCAAAAGGTCCATTGATTTCTTACAGATGCATTTTTAATGAGCGCATCTCAGTGAGGCAGTGTCCGTGAAGAGAGGCTTCCTTGTCCAACACAGCGCAAGAAACACCAGCAGCTTTGCAAGGGGCTTGTGGTAAAAACACAAACAAAGCCAGTAAGTGCCTCTCTAATGTCTCGCACTAACGTTCTTCTACACAAAGGCTTGAAGGGAAAGGCCTCAGGGGTGACCTTAAAAGAACCTATGGCAAAATGCTATTTAATCCGGCTCAAGCATTTCCTTTAATTAGTCTTGTGCGACCATCCATAAAGCTGTTGTGCCGACGGCATACTTCCTAATCAGCCTTTATGAACTGTAAACATCTCGGCACCAGACTCTTTAAAGCGTTAGAAGACTTGAATTAAATTTGTATCGCATTTGGTAAGTGTGACAGACACACTAAGAAAGTGATCGCTGCATCTGCGGACAACGCGACTGACAGAGTGACTGACGGTGTCAATTACGTATTTCCCTTTCTTTACAGTATTAAATATCACAAGAGATACAATGAGAGAAAAATCAACCTGAGAATCTGATTTACTGTACGCTGAGCAAGATTAAATGAACATGGAGCAGCTTAAAGGGATAATTCACCAAAAAGTTTCACTTACTCACCCTGACTCATTGTCATTGACAAAAAAAGTAAGTCATACAGGTTTAGAACAAAGTAAATTTAATTTTTGGGTGAATTATCCCTTTAATGTCACAGCATTTCAGACTATATGTGCTGAATGAATGCGCTTTTTAAAAGTGACCTTACATGGAGTAGAACTTATGGTTATAGGCCTCTGACAGGCACGGACAGCCTTGACTAGAATAACAGAAATAAATACGGAGTTTAATGGTGGTTATAAATGGATTGAAGACGGTGCAGTGCAGTATGGTTTTATTTTACATTCTTATGGGTTTAGGGAGGCTATGCATTCCTTAAATCCAGAGAAACAAGAGGGAGTTGTTGAAAGACCCATTCAAAAATCTAAAACCGATGAGCGTGTCTGAAATAATACTGCTACAGAAATAAAATTGAAAGTTTAAACATAAAATGGAAACCCGTGCCATGTTTCATTCAAGAGGGACTGTTTTTCTTGCTGCCTGCAGTGTAATATTTCAAGGGTTCATTTTTCCTTGAGATGTGTGAGAGAGAAACGTATAATTATGGAAAATCAAGGCTTTTGCCCATCTAAACCATGGACACGTCTGGTTTGAAAAAGCGACACACTTCCTCTGCTGTGTGTAAAGGAAGGAAAAGAAATGACTTCTTCAATCATTCCTCAGAGTTCATAATTCATGCATGAGGCTTTTTTTGAAACTGACTACAAGTTTTGCATGTTACTATTATCACACAACACACCTTTACACATTTGAATGAGAGTGTGTACATGTTTATGATCTGATTTTTTTTTTTTTTAAAGGGGGAGATGTGAGCAGCAAGTAAGAGTTGAAATCGGGTAGGTGGGTTGGGTGTGGGGAATAATTGCAAATACAGAGAAAATGTGTCAGGACTACCTTTCCCGTCTCCCGCTCGAAGTCCACATATTCTCGGGTGGGCGCCTGCCGCTGATCGCCATGAAGGTTGGCTGGGAAGAACTGCAGCGAGAGGTTGGTGCCGGTCGCCACAAAAGCCTTTTAGAGGGAAATCAATACAAACAGGATAAGAAAGCCAGGCCCGAGCATAAATTATGCAGCCCGTCATTTCTGTTTTCACATCAGAGAGGAGAGGAGAATGCCTGGAGCCAAGGCCAGCGCTCAAAACATCAGGAAAAAAAAAAAAAAGGAGGAGGGGATGAAGGGTGAAAGAAAAAAAACCAAGTCATCATTTTCTCTATTTGAGGTATTGAGTTACACACATCTGATTCTATTTTACCAACGCTCGTTGCTGGCAAACTGGGCTGCACCAAACTGAGTTTGAGAGAAGACAGAATGCAGGAGTGAATGAGTGACAGAGAGATAACAGAGACGGGGAGGAGGACAAAATCAATAATTATTTTAAATGCAGCCCCTCACTTACATTAATAGCAGTAAAGGTTTTGAATTATGGTACAATAATTCAATAACGTTCTCAAGAACATGAGCAACAAAAAAATAGATTTTATACTATAAACTGTCTCGCAGAATTGTCTTGCATTTTAATTGTAAATCTACAAAAATATATTAAAATCAAACATCTGATTCACTCATATGCTCAAAAATATTGTCCTGGTTTCACAGATGGGGCTTAGATTAAGCCAAGATTTAGGACAATTAAGTAGTTTTTATAAATGTGCCTCAGAAAAAAAACATTACTGGTGTGCATCTTGAGACGAAACAATGAGATATGTCAGTGCAAGTTGCTTTCAGTTAAAACAGCTCAAATATTTTAGTCTAGACTTAAGTCTTGTCTGTGCAACCGGGGGATAATTGTAAATTATATTAATCAATACTCAGCATCATTGCAATGGGCATACAAAGACGTAAAGAGACGAGGAAAGTTACTCTCTGCTCTGCAGCGTTGTAATAGACCTGTTTGCCTGTGGACCTCAGCATTTCATCTACTGTTGATGTTAAGGGCAAATAAGGACAAACATGACCACATATTACTGATTAAAGTAAGAAAACACAGCAAAGCTGCCTTAGACAGCAGTGAGAAAACAAAACATGTAGAAATTATACAAACACAATAAAATTATTTATGGACCCACTTTATATTAGTTAACTACTATGTACTAACATAATTTGAAACAATGCACTTATTGTGTACATGCATGTTTTTACATTGTACTTACATTAAAAATTAACTGCATGTGATTACATCTGTAATTAATTTCTGTAATTACACTGTTGACCCTTCCCTTACACCTAACCCTACCCTTAAACTCACCCATTCCACCACACCTGTCCCCAACCTTACCCGTATCCCACCTCAAGATCAGCAAACGTGTTTTGCAACACTATATGAACACAATAATTACATTGTACTTATTTTTTCATGTAAGTACATAATAGTTAAGCCATAACGTTTTTCATCGTTACTGCTCAGTAAACTATACCAACCATGTATAAGGTTTTGTAAATGGATGTTTATGATGAAATTTAAATAAAAAACTGGCATAGGTGTATTGGAATCTGCTCTGTAATTTTATACTAAACATAATAAAAGTAATCTGAATTACCGTAACAGTTCTATTCTTAAAAATATTATGGGTAGCTAAATATATCTCAAACAGACCTGAAGACATGAGATACAAAGAGGAAAACAAGCTATGACACAAAGCGAATCTAGTGCAGAACTGCAAATATCTCTAAATATACTGAAATGAAATACATTTGTAAAATAAAATAAAAAAATAAATAAAAAAAACAGGGTATGTTCTCTAAATAATTACATGCAGTCTCAAGGTATTTTAAAGAGACTGCAAATTAGACCCGTCCGAGATACTCTGCACCCGCGAGACGCGCTCCTGATGGTAATTAAACGAAGCTTGTTACAGCATTGTTTAATTATTCGTGGTTCTAAGAAAGTGAATTACATACAACAACCTCACCGATAGGTCAGTTTAACAGGATCTGCAGTGTTTAGCGCTGACATAGGCTATGAGGAAGTATTCTGAACATAGTTTTTGGTGATGACGTAACAGTTCCATATCCCTAATCACGTTAATGTGTTTAAATATTGAGCTGCCAGCAGTGATGCCGGGGTCAGTTAGTAAGTGACCGATGCTGTGAGGTGCGTGTACTCACTATCTCTGAGCGGCCGTCACGGCACGCGTTCTGGAAGCGCGCCTGCCTCTCCTCGTGCGGCCGATCGCGGAAACCGGTGTATTTAATCTGTAAACAGGGAAGAAAGAATAACAAAAGAAAGAGTCTTATTATTAAAGATATTCATCAGAGTACACTGTAAAAAAAAAAAATAAAATAAAAATCATCATTATAAAAATATCTTTATCTTCCTCCATTTAACTTGTCACAATAATTTCAGCCCTTTATGCTCATTTTCAACACGAGCTTCCTTATTTCCTAAGAAAGTAATGCACTTATTCTCGCGGGATTTGACTTTGATTCCACTTTGACTCGACATTTGCTTTTAGTGGGATGGATTTTATAGGGTACATTTGGCCTGGGGTGAACAAATTTGTTGAGATTACGCCCAAAACAATGAACATTTTGGCAGGCTATAAGAAAACGTTGAAAAAAAGAACAAAATTCGCACATATGCCTGATGGTATTTTTCAATTTGCATTAGAAATAAAGAAACCTAATGATTATAAAAGGTGAGGTGCAAAGGTGCGTCTTTCGGGTATTACGCTAGGTACATCTTTCTTCTTCTTGATAGCGATAGCCGATATATAAAGTGCAGCCTGACTGCAGTGAACGGAAGGTTCAAACTTTCCTCAGAAGCGAGCATTAGTGGTCGCTACGCAGAGGCTGTTAACGCAAGAGGCGAAGACACGCTTGTTTTTATGTCACACGAGAGGTGCAACTTTGTTTCCGCCACTTTATCAAATGTCTCGGATGAATCGCGCTCACCTCGCACTCGCGACTGAGTTTCCTGAAGAACTCCTCGTTCTCGAACTTGCTCCTCTGATCCGGGACCACCCGAGGCATCTTGAACACGTTTTGATCAATTTTGTTTATTGTATTTGTCTAAACTTGCAAAGAGAGTGAAGCGTTGCCTTGAAACTCGCCAGTCCCGCTCTTATTTCCTTCCGTCTTTTTTCTTCTTCTAATGATGGAGTGTGTTGCAGTGAGCTTCGTGCTCTTTAAAAGAATAAAACCTTCTTCGGATTTCGCCTCCTGTGAGGTCTGTGATCTGTACTGCACTGGATTTGGCAGTAATTTGCAGTTGGCTTGTTGTTCTTCCTCACTCCAGCGCGTGTGATCTCCGACTGCTGACAACAGACGCTCGCTCGCGCTACTTTATCCGTCGTATGAGCTGCATGGCTCACAGTTACTTCCTGGCTCCTCGGAGTCCGACTTATGACTGTACACCCAAAATACTCCCCCCATTCACAATTCTCTCCACTACGGACCGTGTGTGCGCACGCGTTAAATACACCACAACTTCACAGAGAGGTTAAAGTTGTTACCTGTGATAGAGATGCTGCTGTGTGGTATTTATAAACACATCATGTTAAGTGACTTTCTTAGAAACAAAATGACACGTGCTCTCATTAGAGAGGAGGTTCACAGTTGATGTAAAATATTACATTTTAATATATAAATCAATTTTGAGACATCCACATCTGTGTGTAGCTACTCCACCCAAGATAAACAAACTTGCACAGAAAAACAAAAATACTCTTTAAAAAGGTTGTCTTCTCCTTCATAGATAGATAGATATACAGATACACTCGTAGACAGACAGACAGAGTCAAGGCAAGTCATCTTTATTTATATAGCACGTTTTACAATGCCAATTGTTTCAAAGCAGCTTCACAGTGATAACAGGAAAATAATGCAACAGAATTTGTTTCGGCTGTACAGCCGCTCTGGAGAAAACGGTGATGTCATCCAGCTAATTTCAATTGGTATATAGTGTCAATGCGGGCAGATCGGTAATATAGTTGAAATTTCAACTGTCCCCCAACTGAGCAAGCCAAAAGCCAAAGGCAACGGTGGCAAGGAACCAAAACTCCTTCAGGGCCAGAATGGAGAAAAAAACCTTGGGAGAAACCAGGCTCAGTCAGGGTGCCAGTTCTCCTCTGGCCGACAATCAAATATATGATTATGATTCTGGCAACATTACAGATCAGATTTCATATTAGATAAATAGATATTTGTGTGATTTTTTGAAAGATTGAGTTGTCACGCCGGAGGCAGGTTTAATGAGGATGTCGTGTCAATGTGGCATTTACAGGGGGGAGTTTAATTCACACGCTTTCCTGCAGACATTTCAGGGATGCGTTGATCATGTCCAGGCGCAGGTCCACCATCTGATCTGGATACGGCCTGGATCCGGCTGACTGCAGTAAACCTTGAGATAAACAGAGAGACTAACATTAGCGTAGATGGCATTCTTATGATGTAAGGAGTACATCAGGTGTTATGGGAAGTGCTCCCGGGTTCTGGCTGACCTAGTTAATGCAGCCTAACAATCATTTAATTGATTTGGAAAATAGAATTTAATAATGTTCTGTGTATGGCATAGTAAAGAAATGTGTTTTTAGTCTAGATTTAAACTGACAGAGTGTGTCTGAACAATGCTAGGAAGACTGTTCCAGAGTTTAGGTGCTAAATAGGAAAAGGTTCGACCACCTGCAGTTGATTTTGATATTCTAGGTATTATCAACTGGCCAGAGTTTTGAGACCGCAATAGACGTGATGGAGTATAATGTGTTAAGAGCTCGTTCAAGTACTGCTAATATGGTCATACTTCCTGGTTCTAGTAAGAACTCAAGCTGCTGCGTTTTGGACCAGCTGGAGTTTGTTTATTAAGCGAGCAGGGCAACCACCCAGTAGAGCATTACAATAATCTAGCCTTGTGGTCATGAACGCATGAACTAACTGTTCAGCATTTTGCATTGAAAGCATGTGGCGTAATTTAGATATATGTTTAAGATGGAAGAATGCAGTTTTACAGATGTTAGAAACGTGGCTATCAAATGAAAGATTGGTATCAAAGAGCACACCCAGGTTCCTCACTGACGACGAGGGCTTGACAGAGCAGCCATCAAGTCTTAGACAGTATTCTAGGTTACTACTTGTAGAGTTTCTTTGTCCAATAATTAAAGATTAATTTTTTTCTGAATTAAGTTGCAGGAAATTACTAGTCATCCAATTTTTTATATCAGCTATGCATTCCGTTAATCTTGTGAATTGGTAAATTTCGTCAGGGCGGGAAGAAATATAGAGCTGAGCATCGTCAGCATAACAATGAAGACTAACGCCATGCTTCCTAATGATATCTCCCAGTGGTAGCGTGTACAGGGTGAAGAGCAACGGTCCTAGCACTGAGCCCTGCGGTACTCCATACTGAACTTGTGATCAGTATGACATCTCTTTATTTGCTGCTACAAACTGTTAACGGTCAGATATGTATGATTTAAACCAAGCCAATGCAGTTCCACTAATGCCAACATCATTCTTGAGTCTATTCAAAAGAATGTTGTGGTCGATAGTATCGGATGCAGCACTAAGATCAAGTAACACTAATAGAGATATACAACAAGATATATTCCGACAGACAGATACACTTGTAGACAGACAGACAGACAGACAGACAGACAGACAGACAGACAGACAGATAGATAGATAGATAGATAGATAGATAGATAGATAGATAGATAGACAGACAGACAGACAGACAGACAGACAGACAGACAGACAGACAGACAGACAGACAGACAGACTGATTGATTGATTGATTGATTGATTGATTGATTGATTGATTGATTGATTGATTGATTGATTGATTGATTGATTTATTGGGAAGATGAGAGCGTATTGCATCTGTGATAAATATGTGGGTGTTGAAAGACATATCTTTCAACACCGACATATCTTTCTTTATTGTGCATGTACTGAAGTTGCAACTTCCCTCAGGACAGAGGAGGAGGTAGAGAAAAGAGAGCGAGAATGGGGAAGTGAACAGTATCAGAAACATCCAAAGGCCTCCAAGCCCTGTCAGATCTATAGCAGACAGATTGCATCACTTTTGTGCGGCTTACCACAGCTATAGTGTGCGACTTTCAAATATGTTTTAAGCGCTTCAACTGCCAGAATATCACAGCATATATTTATATATTTATACATTGCAGTTTGAAGTAGTTGAGCTATAGGATGATGAGTGCAAAATCTTCTATCTTCACTGGCAAAGAATTTGTCCATTTTGTTCATTTAGAATTCATCCTGGCTTCTATACTTCCTACGTTGTTAATTTCTTAGTCATTAAACACACCCATCTGTTTTGGGTAACCACATTAAAGATGATAGTTAGCAATGTGTTCTCAGCAATTGTGGAAAATCTGTCAGATGGAAATATGTTGGAATAATACCCACCTAATTTAATTGTATTGACAGTGTATACTTTTAAAAACAAAATAAATATTTTAACTAAGTTATAATTGTAAAGTAAATGTACACTCTGTGCATAAAGGCCAATGAAAAAGCTTACATTATCTAAAGCCTGAGACTACAGGCTACTGTTTCTTAAGCAGACCAGTACAAGCAGCTTGTTTCACGGTCACCATTTCAAAAGTTCTCTCATTCACTAGGCTATACTGTTTGACTAAATAAGACTTCACTTATTCAATTGTCAGCATATAATACTGTTAACCTTCATTCAGTGTTTATTTTATAGTTTTATTTCCTGTTTCCTGTGACCTCAAACATTTATAGAGCGATTGTAGAGCGAAATATATATTTTAATAATACAAATGTCTCAGGGTCCAGGGCCGCCCCCACCCCTCAGGGTCCAGGTCCGCCTACGCTCCCATGCCCGTCTAAGCCATGCCAGGGTCTGTGTCCGGTGCCTCTGCAATCTGTCACAGTGTGTTTTAGCGTTTCATGTTCATGTTTCTAGTTTATCATGTTCACCGTCATGTTTCTGAGTTTGTCATGCACTTCCTGGTCTTGTCATGTGACTCCTTGCCCTCGTGTGATCCTGCCATGTGTTCCTGTGTCATGTTATCATTGGTTTATTGGTCTATCATTGTTCACAGGTGCCCCTTGTCTTGTCCTTAGCCCATGTGTATTTAAGCCCTCGTGTTTGCAGTGTGTCTTGGTCTGATGTTGAATGTGTAACCTGCTTGTTGGTGAGTCTGTTATGTTTAAGTCAAGTCTGTTCAAGTCAAGGCTTCTGTTTATGTCTTTGGATTTTGAGTTGAATAAAAGAAACTGCACATGGGTTCTTCAAACTTGCCTTCAGTGGATGTTACAGCAAATTATGTATCTTATTTTTTCAATTACTTCTGTTTATTCTGTGTTTTGAGGGATAAGTGTTTTTTTTTAACCTATTTACTGCAAAATTCCCCATTAGTAGGCATATGAAATACAAAAGTTTTATTAAAAAAAAAATTTAAAAAAAATACATGAAATCAGTATTTTCGTCAGTTTAGAATTTGTTTTTGTTTTGAAGTCTCTTGTTTTTGCAATAACGTCACATAAATTTGCAATGTGACATAAGTTGCCACTAAAAGATAACTTGATTGTAATCACATACACCGATCACACATAACATTTATGACCAACATTTATGATTTATGATTATCTCTTCATCACGGCACCTGTTAGTGGGATATACTAGGCAGCAAGGGAACATTTTGTCCTCAAAGTTAATATGTTAGAAGCAGGAAAAATGGACAAGCATAAGGATTTGAGCGAGTTTGACAAGGGCCAATTTGTGATGGCTAGACGACTGGGTCAGAGCATCTCCAAATTGCTCAAGAAGTTAATGCTGGTTCTGATAGGTGTCAGAATACACAGTGCATCACAGTTTGTTGCGTCTGGGGCTGCATAGCCACAGACCAGTCAGGGTGCCCATGCTGACCCCTGTCCACCACTGAAAGTGCCAACAGTGGGCACGTGAGCATCAGAACTGGACCACGGAGCAATGGAAGAAGGTGGCCTGGTCTGATGAATCACGTTTTCTTTTACATCACATGGATGGCAGGGTGCATGTGCGTCACTTACCTGGGGAACACATGGCACCAAGATGCACTATGGGAAGAAGGCAAGCCGACAGAGGCAGTGTGATGCTTTGGGCAATGTTCTGCTGGGAAACCTTGAGTCCTGCCATCCATGTGGATGTTACTTTGACACGTACCACCTACCTAAGCATTGTTGCAGACCATACACCCTTTCATGGAAACGGTATTCCCTAATGGCTGTGGCCTCTTTCAGCAGGATAATGCGCCCTGCCACAAAGCAAAAATGGTTCAGGAATGGTTTGAGGAGCACAACAACAACTTTGAGGTGTTGAGTTGGTTTCTAAATTCCCCAGATCTCAATTCAATCGAGCATCTGTGGGATGTGCTGAACAAACAAGTCCGATCCATGGAGGCCTCACCTCACAACTCAGAGGACTTAAAGGATCTGCTGCTAACATCTTAGTGCCAGATACCACAGCACACCTTCATGGGTCTAGTGGAGTCCATGCCTCAAGGCTGTTTTGGCAGCAAAAGGGGGACCAACACAATATTAGGAAGGTCATAATGTTATACAAATGGAAACATAATAATAGTCATAATGTTATGCCTAATCGGTGTATTATTTACATTTACATTTTTAGATATTGGTGAAATTTCACAATTCTCGATTGGAATTTATGATCCCAGCAAAAACTAATATCATCTTAACTAATATAAAGTTCAAACATTAAAGACAATAAACAGTTAATAATAAAATTGTCTGAAATAAAAATTAACAAATTACTATCCTATCCATAACTACTATTATTTTTCTCTGATTGTCGGGAGGAGTAAATCAGGGATAAATCTGTAGTCTGAGCCTGGCTTAAGCAATTATTAGTTTATAGCAACCATTAGCAACAACTGGGTGCACATATTCCCTTGGCCCGCTAATGTATGTTCTCATATTAACACTGCTGTTGTGTTGTAGACCTGCATTAGTGCCATTAGTGTTGAACAACATTGTGTAATCTCACTCTAAAAATGTTTTGAAAATTTTGACAAGGATCATAAAGTATAATAATAGAGTATTTGATGGGATTTTGTGCCCCATGTCTCCTCGTAGACTGCATGTGATAAGTTTTAGCTCGTCTCTGTTTTTCCCTCGTTCTCTTCCTCATGCATCAGATTGAGATCTGCGGTGAGTTAATGTGTTAAAAGGCTGTGCTTTGGGCCAAATGGGGCGTGTGAGTGCTTTAATAGCACCACATAACGCTCATTAATTAATGAAATATTCTGTGGTTACCGTCTGAGACCCATTTTGACAGAGTGCTCGCAGTCTAGAGGCTAGGTGTCTTTTCCAATAGGTTTCAACTGAATGGACACAGAAGGTTTTACCACAAAAGATCCACTTTGGGGTCACTAGAAAACTTTGGTAGAAAAAATTAGTTTTGTTTGCGATGTATTTGCAAACTATAAGAACAAAAGTTTTGTTTGTGTAGTTCTCAGCAGTTTTTCACCTCATTGTTTCTAAATTGCTTGCCGCTCACAGCTGCACTGAAAGAATGCATAAACAACAGATCAAGAAATCCCCCAGATTTTATACGTCTTCAGCCCATGCAGTATTGCAAGTGATGTGTTGATTTGAGAATGTAAGTAGGGTAATCTTTTGTTCAGGTATGATATTAAATATTAAATTGCATCAGGCAAACAAGTCAGACACATAATAGCTCTGCTGACTATTCAACTTTGGCTTTGTTGGTGTATGTCTGCACTCTGAATGAAGCTCAGGTGCTGTCGAGATAATGATGTGATTTAAAAGCCTACCAGCCATTTAGTGAAGAAGCTAAACATAGCACTGGAAGTCTGACACACACGCGTTCTGCTACTGGAAAAAATAACAATAAATAAAAACATGACCTTCTAAACCATGTAAGAGGTCTGGGATGTAGCTGACATTTAGCTGATTGTTGTTGTGAAAAGAAGCTCTCTGGACAGCAAAAAAAGAAGAAAAAAAGAAAAAAACTGGTCTGTCTGTCTGTCTATCATTCTATCTATCTATAAAAAAAGTCTTTTGTTTCACAGCTGTGTCCCATACTTTTTGTAAACACCATAATTATATCATATCAAAGTTAGTCACCATCCTGAAGATTATTTTTCCATATTTCACCTGCTTAGAGTTAAACAATAATAAGGTAGGAGGACTAACACTTTACAATGTTTCACTTAACATTAGTTAACTACATTAGTTTACATGAACTAACAATGAAAAACATTTCCAATGCATTTATTAATCTTAGTTAGCCAAATGTTAATTTAGTCAACATTTAGTAATACATTTGTAAAAATCAAAAGTTGCATGTTAACATTATTTAATGGACCAGCTCATTGTTAATGCATTAACTAACATTAGTTAATGAGACAATATTGCAAAAGTGTTAACAATAATAATATAAACAATAACAACAACAATGTTATTATTTTGATTTGAATTAACTTTGCAGCAACACTTTACAACATGCATTAAATAATGCTTAACTAATGCACAGATAATCACTCATGAAGAACTAAACCATTTATTAATGATTACTGCATCAGCAACTAATGAGCAGTCTCTATGATTAATAGATTAAGCTTAGATTAATTAAATTTGCTATCATGAATTAATTCCCTAATAATATTAATAATGTAAATTCGTGTTAATTACCACATGGCCAAAGCTATGTCTGCTTTAATTAATCATTAGCTAATGATTTGCAAAGGTATCATTATGTTATGACTTTACTTGTTGAGGCACATGCCTGTAAACTGTTAAGCAATATGTCATTGTGGTTATGGGTTTAGAATGAATTCTGAATTAGTTAAAAGTCATGTGCCTCAACAAGTGAAGTCAGGACATAATGATACCTTTGCTAATTGTTTTTAAGCCTATATGGTGTTGGTCCATAGGCCTGAGGGAAAACGCCCTCTCAAAACCGTTGAACATGTTTAAGATTAATCCAAAATAATGTCTTGATACAAAAACTTTTATTTATTAGCCTGTTCTGTCCTAGTAGTCTACTCAAGAATCAGTGTTGTCTATCTGTGTGCTGTATTTACACACTAGTTATTAGGCTGCTCTCAGAAGGCGACGTCAGTGACTGTGAATCAACAGCAGTTTGAGCGCCTGAGATGATTAACGCTGTTACCGAATCTCCACGGCTCTCCCGGTTCTCACGCGCTAGATGCGGGTTACAGTTGTCGCTGCTGGACTCTTGCCCCGAGGAAATCGAAGGGGGTGCCGCAAGGTCAGACGGCGAGACCTCCCGGGTTTGGCACTGGTGTCCGTCAGTCAGTCTGCCCGACTGAGGCGACTCGCTCAGTGAGACAAAGCAAAATAACTGCAGTTGAACTCACTCTCAGATTTCAGGCGGGAGTATTTTTCCCGCCTGAAACATGAGCGTCTGTTCGCCATCAGTGTGAAGATGTGATATGTGGCTCTGTTTATTTCAGAGCGGCATAAAATCTTACTTCAAGTCACGTTTGCTGTCTAAAGAGGCCAAATGATTATGTCATCTGACATTTACAGAAGACTAACCCCTTCGGCAAGCATTTTAACGGGCTTTTTTATAGTGACTTGTGACTTATGCAGACTGCAGTTCACACGCAGGTCTTCTTTTTATAACCAGGTATATTTGGGAGAGTAAATAAAATATCACTGTGACCGTCTGTCTGTCGGCGAGGTCGAGTTCTTGGACGGATTCAGTTCCGATTCTGTCCACCAGAGGGCGGGCTTGATCGCGTGTTCACTTCTGTTGCTCATTGTGTTGTCTGTTATCATGTTATTACCCAAAACTAAACGAATACAATCAAAATGTTAATTCTGTTATGGAGCTAAAAGGAGTTTTTGCGTAGGTCTTGGTTAGTTGACAAATATGTGGGTAGCTGACAAATAAGCAGTAAAAACTGCTATTTTTTTGTATAACCACTTTTGAAGAAAATAAAATATATATTGTTAGACTATGTAGTGGGAAGTCTGATGTTTGAGAAAATATAAGGGGTCACTAACTTTTTTTTTTTTTCTGAAATGTGTCCTATGGTGTGACATAGAAAGAATTAAGAATATAGGGGTGTCGCACCAAAGGATACAGCAATTAAAAGTTCCAAAAAAGTTCTGTCAATTCTGACAAAATCTAACCATGTGCACGTCATGGGCTTCACAGTAACATGACCATGAATGGGGCCCTTCAACTGATTAAACTTGTCAGTGGAATTGCCGATTTTAAACTAGTTAAAGGGTTAGTTCACCCAAAAAAATGAAAATTAGCCCATGATTTACTCACCCTCAAGTCATCCTAGGTGTACATGACATTCTTTGGAGTTATATTAAAAAAAGTCCTGGCTAATCCAAACATTATAATGGCAGTGAATTGTTGTCTTGTTTATGAAGTCCATCTATCCATCATATAACTGCTCCACACGGCTCCGGGGGGTTAATAAAGGCCTTCTGAAGCGAAGTGGCACGTTTGTGTAAGGAAAATATCCATATTTAAAACCAAAGTATGTTTTAGACTCCAATTCATGACTGATGTTTTGTTTTGCTCTATCCTATGCGCTTCTGCATTCATCAATACGCATGCATCAAGGGTTCAAGGGTTAAGAGTTAGTTATTTTAGTCTATAAGGTTTTAAATATGTGTATTTTTCTTACACAACCACGCCACTTCGCTTCAGAAGGCCTTTATTAACCCCCCGGAGCTGTGTGGAGCAGTTATATGATGGATAGATGGACTTCATAAACGAGACAACAATTCACTGCCATTATAATGCTTGGATTAGCCAGGACTTTTTTAATATAACTCTGATTTTATTTGTCTGAAAGAAGAATGTCATATACACCTAGGATGGCTTGAGGGTGAGTAAATCATGGGCTAATTTTCACTTTTGGATGAATTAACCCTTTAACTGAGGTTCAGCAGGGCCACACCTCAACCAGTCACCTGACTTCTCAAAACCTTCTTATGTCGGGCCACCCCTTACAGTACTGTTTGTCTCGTTCTCTCGAACCTTCCCTTCCCCTCCCTCTTTTATCCATTTAACCATCTTTACCATCCCCTGTTCTCTTCCATTCCAGGTTGTGTTGGGGGGTCCTAATGACTCGGCCAACATGTATCTGAGATGATGCCCCCACTCTGAGGCTGAATCCGAAATCGCCCCCTATACCCTTAAATAGGACATTTAAGGGGACAGCCATTTGTAGTGGTGTCCGAAAACATAGTGGACGTTACTGGAGTGCACTCCTTCTATCCCACATTGCACTGCAATAACGAGTGTACAGCCGATGTACACACAACAGCTATCCGAATTCACTCCTTCAAGTGAACTGTATTAGTGGACTAAAGAAGGGAATAGTGAATAAGCGTTTAGGGGGCGAAGTCTCCATCCCTTTCACTCTTCCTCTTCATCCTCTCCCTATTCATCCCTAACTTCTTCAATAAATAATTCTCCAACATTCATGGTTATGGCATGGTCCTTGCTTGTGAAAATCAGGATATGGTGTCACACCGGAGGACATGGTTTTCAGTGACAAAATGTATCAAGCTTTGTAACCTTATAATAATTACTGAGATAAAGCATACTGTTTGTGATGACTTTGTAACTTTGCATTGATCAATGTCTTTCAAGGGCGTACTTCAAGGATTATGGCGTTTCCATCCTGATAAGCAAGAGCCCATGTGTGAGTTTTAGGAGTCATTGCGAGAGGAACAGGTAAATTGAACAGAACAGACGGCATCATTCCAGCAGTGAGGGGACACAGGAGTAAACGATGCAGTTCCCATGGCAACAGCCACTTGGGGGTCTTGGCCTTTGAGACAAATTTAATCAGCGTTTTCTGTTGGCTTTCTCATTACTCATCATCACCACACACACATACACCACTTCCCTTTTCTCTCGCGCTCTCTTGCTCCCTTTAGCACAATGTCCATTATTATCCGGCAGGTTGTCAGCTTGATGCATAATGTGTTTAGAACAGAAGAGCATAATATTTTGAATTACTGTATTGTGCCCGTGCAGAGACTGAATGGTTTTATGCAGTGTGAAATAACAAATTCACACTATAAAATTTGTGACAAAATACATAGCGGTGATGAAAGCATTAGGTATTGCATGCTGAGGAAATCTGCACCAGGCTGTCTCCTAGCAACAGACAGACCATGGTGGTGCACTATAAATATCTTTGTGTGTGTGTGTGTTTGTGGAAAAATAGCTGACAGGGACAAGGTCCTGGGATTGAATTTTAGGACATACCAAGACACTACACACTGGCTCATCATTGTGTGGTTACAAGAACGAAATACTTCAGCATCACTGCAAACAGCTACTATAGTGATCAGTGAACAGAATCCAGTCATTTTATCTTACAGTTACTCACAGTGTCCATGTAGTCATATTAAAGAATTAGTAGCAGTTAGTATGAATGATTGTGCAGCAGCATCTTAGGTTTAGTTTAAATGTTGCTGGAGCTATATTTATTTAAACAATCATCCTAAAATCTTCATTGGGTTCTTTTAGTAGTTCTGCAGTAGACCTGTTGGTGGCGCCCATGAGCCTGGCACAATCTAAGCCTGTGGACTTGAGCTTTGAGTTTGTGCTCATGGGTGGAAAAGAGACTATGCCTATCACCACCAGAAGAGGGGGAAGGACAGTTTCCCTATAGCTATATAAAGCCTCTGTGTTGATTTGGGTGGACAGAGTCGATACCAATTACCTCTGCTGTTTCCCATCATGGTCTGTATTTCATCCTCTTATCTTAACTCGCAAAAACTCTTCCTCTCATTTTCTTTCTTTCTCTCTCTCTCTCCATATGTGAAGCTCTCATTGCAATTATCATTCAATCAGACTGGCACAAAGTGTTGTTTCCTCTTTTGAAGCTGTGGTATAGAGTGGCTGCATCTCCTTTCTCCAGAACCGTCTGGCAGAAGCCACACTTAAAGCGGCACAGAGACATAATTATGTCCCTTGGGATTCAACTGCACTTCCTCCATGTTCCCTGTATTGCATACTATGATGTTGAACAGTTTATATATAAAACACACATTGTGAATAGGTTGTAGTACTTTATATTGAACTAAGGGTACGTTTACATGACAACAATGTACTAACCCTACACCTGAGAATGGTGCACTTGGATGGGGCAGAATGAGGCGGGGCTGCACGTCGCTTCACCCCATACTTACTCTGATTGGTCATTGCGAGATACAGGCTAATGTTTTGTTCTTCTGTGTATTATAATGAAGGCTTTGTGAAACTGCACAGCTTCATAAATCCTCTCCCATGGCCTCATGGGATAGTAAAGTGTCCATCGAATGCGCACTTCAGAATCTTGCTGGAAGTAGTAGGTACTACTTTGTTGACTATATAGTAGGGAAGTATACGATTTTGGATGCAGCGCGTTTCATATAGATTTGAACGAAATATACTCCATCCTACACCGACTATGAACACATTTCCTATCATGTATGCCTATGAAAGACACTGAGCCAATCAGAGTAAGTATGGGGTGGCGCAGCCAGGTAGGTCCTTCTCCACCAAAAACAACTAAAAACGCTGTATTATGCATGCCAGTAGTAATACCACAGTTGGTGATGTCCCTTTTTAAAGAAACACTACAGGCCTATAGAGTGAACGTGTTTTCACAAATTTGTGTTTTTGTAGTTTACACAGCGACAATAATGGTATTGCTTTCAAAAACTTGCACATTAAAACCCATTTTCAAAAGTTCCGGTGTAATATCGTCGTATAAATGAATGTCCAAAGCGCAAAAAGTTTTTAGTTGAAAACAGATCATCTTACATTTAATCATGAATACTGTCTGTCCTTTTAGCATTGGATTGATGGCGGATAGGTTTACCTTAGCTCAAGACATTCTCACATCCTTTCATTCCTACGCTAACTGATCTCTGCTGGTATCTGTAAAACCCCATCGGAGTCATAAGCCAGCCCTCATTCATTTGAGCGATCAAGGTAGCAATATAGAAACGACAAAGCAGAAATGAAAAACAATCAAAAGCGAAAAGCTCCAGGTTGTAGTCATGAAAACTGTGGCTTTTAATGTAAACACTACATTCGATTGGTTTTCCAGCACGAACATCCCACATGAAAGAACAACCATTCACTAAAGAAGAGGGAGAAAAAGCAGCACAAAAGCATTCACTTGGAGAGGAAAAAGAAAGGATTTAAAAAAAGAAGGGAAGGAGATCAAAATCAACAGTGTAGGTAATTGTACAGTTTTTTTTTTTCACTTTTTCATTGAATTTCAAACTGAGAAGGCAGAGAGGGAGGATAGATACATCTTTCCAAATCTACGTGTGATAGGTGAGAGCTGTGCTTTTCTATGCAGACCTGGAAGGTGTTTGAGTACAATTCTCAAAAAACCAAGAGAAAGCGCATGAATCTGTACAGCTGTGCACAGCCCCGCCCTCTCCAGCACCGGGGGCGGGGCCGTGCCACCAAAAAGTGGTTCGTTCAAAAAAACAAAAAACAAAAAAAAAATCAAAACAAAAAAAATCAATACATATACTGTAATTCAGGCTAAGTAAAGACATTGCAATGCAGGGCGAACAGGCAAAAAGTATCGGTACAGTTCATCAACATCAACATGGGTAAGTCAGTAAGAACGGTTCAAGAGTGGATCACAGGAACCCTTGCAAAATTCTTTTTTTTTTTTAAAAAAGGGGGAGAGAGGGGAAAAAAAAGTTCTGTAGCTACAAAGCACAAGAAATATACCTTTTAATAATATTACAGAATAATCATTGATATTGGTATTATCATCATCATCATTGTCGTCGTCATCGTCATTTGTTGTTATTGTCATCCTTTTTTTTTCCTTTTTTTCTCAATTATTTCTACTTGTAAAGATTCTAGAATTGGAGGAACTACAGCTTTCTACAAAGACTGACAGCCCAATGACCTTCGTCTGCAAGCCTCCACATCATTTCTCTGAGCCCCACATCTACCCACCCACCCCCTTAACCCCGCCCACATGATGCCCTTTCTTTTTGCTGCGTCTGTCTTTTCGGTTTTCTTTTTTTCCTCTTTTTTTGTTCTTTTTATTTCATGTTTTATTCTTTATTTTCGCACCATTAGCTATGTGAAGCAGTTAGCTGTTTCTTTATACAAAGGCTGAGGGGTCATGCTATCAGTGACGGGGACTCCATTACCCAGCCAACTAAAACAGGCCAACTAAAACGGGAAGAAACCTAGGAAAGAGAAGGAATGAAGAGGGAAGGGTGACAATGGACGAGAGGTAGAAGAATGGACAAGGTGTAGTAAGTACAAAGGAAGTGTGTGGGACAGATGATCAATAAATAAATTAATAAATTAATCAACAACAATACAAAAGTAAAAGTTCCTTACAAGACAAATGTTAATAAGTTCTCATAACAGTGACCTAGTGTTTCTAGCACTACTCCCAGACACGTCATTCTCAGAAGGTTGGCACTGATATGATACTTGCGATCATCGCACTGGTTCGACGGGCCCGGGGTCACGCGCCCAGCTGCCCCGGGACCTTCTCCAGAGAGCTGACCTACGGAAGTGACGGGGATGGGTAGACGAAACGCAAGAAAAGCCTGGTGGGTGCGATCCTGGGTGTTTCCATTCTCTACGATATCGAACGGTACTACAGTGATTACAAATCGGGAGCGGGGAACACGCTACAACTGACTTGAACCATAGTGCTCGAGACTAGCATAACTGTGGATTTAGCTATTGTCACATTATCGTCAAAGTAAATTCATATAGCCAGGCAAACATGTACATCCCCCCCCTGACTGATATTCGTGTAATAAATATACATACAATGACATAAAACATAAAAAAATTGTAAAAGAAAGACATTTATCAAAAAAGGAAATGAGGGTTGTTTAGTTCAAACCATAAAGACACAGTGGAAAACGGGGGAAGAACGAAACGTACGACAGCAAAGGAAAACAAAAACACAAAAAAGGTCCCAACTTTGTTCTAAAACCATAAAGGCTGGGTTTCTATAAGAAATCAGTTCTGTTGGCAGCTCTTTGAAAGACAAACTAAAAACATTTCATATATATATAATATATTTATATATTTGTATATGCCTATTTTAAAATTATCATTATCATTATTTACCAACTTGCATTTTCAATAATAATCATTTCCAAAGAAGTGGCTCGAGAGGGAGGGGGCGGGCCTCAGTACAAGCCACAGCCTCGCAGGTTGTTGGCGATGATGATGTCGGTCACGGCATCGAACACCACCTGGATGTTTCCTGTATCCGTGGCACAGGTCATGTGACAGTAGATCTCCTTATTAGGCGAGCGGTTCTTGCTTTCAAATTGTGCTTGGATGTAAGCAGCTGCATCATCGTAGGTGTTTGGACCTACAGAGGGGGAAAGAGATCAAATGAAAATGTGAGAGAAAGTTGTTCCGATATTATGCCAGAATTAAAAACGAAAGATCTTTAAATCAGCTTTGCGCTTGTCATGCCAGACCAAATCGGTCCTGCAGAGTTTAGCTCCACCTCGCCTCAACACACCTGCCTGCAAGTTTATAGTATGCCTAGTAAGACCTTGATTATCTGGTTCAGGTGTGTTTAATTGGAGTTGGAGCTAAACTATGCAGGACAGTGGCCCTCCAGGAGAAGGATTGGACACCCCTGCTCCAGTTGCTCATTAACCCAATATTTAAAATGACCTCGGTGACTTCTGACATTCACAAATGTCTCTTCTCTTCTGTTCTCACATAATAGCAATGCACTTTTTTCATGTGGCTCCTTATGAAGCAAGAAAAGCTGCTGAATCTATGCATTATGTATGAGACCCTTTTGGACAAAAAATTATTTGGGCAATTCAAATCACACTTAAAATGTCTGCATTAGAAAGAAAATATAAAACCAAGCAGCATCTACAGTACATACAAGTAATACTAGACAGTGTTTTTCTCAGGTGTCCTAGTAAAGTAACTGCTGATGGACTATCATATCATGCACATGATTCACTAACATTTGACAACCACAAAGGGCCCTATTTTAATGAGCCGAGCGCATGGTCTGAAGTCCATGACGCAGGTGCACCAAGTCCGAATCCACTTTTGCTAGTTTAATGACGGAAAAAACAGTTGGCGCACCAGGCGCATGGTCCAAAAGGGTTTTACCTTGTCTCTTAATGAGTCATGGGTGTGTTTTGGGCTTAATGTGCAATAAACCAATCAGAGTCTCATCTCCCATTACCTTTAAAAGCCAGCTGCGCTCACGCCATGGCGGATTCGCTATTTATGTACATGGAGGAATTGTTTGCGCGTTGTGCACCCGCCTATAAGTGCGTATTACTAACGCGTCCTTTAAGCAACAAAAAAAATACTGCGCTGTTGTCATTAGACCAGGTTTTTGTTGGTCAATGGAGCAGTCGTTTTAAGTTGCCTCAAAACAGCAACGCACCAACAATGCGCCTGAACACACCTCGTTTTCAGACCAGATGGGCGAACAGATGGGCACGAGTGGCGCTGGACGTGAAAATGATAACTGCGTTTGGCTGAAACTAGCAAAAAAACACTTGCATCTCGCCTGGCGACGCATTGCGCCGGGTGTATGATAGAGCCCAATGTGTCCAAAATTTTCATTTTGAACGATATATCAAGATGTTGAGATATTGTTTATTAATTTACTTAATTTTAATAATTAAATGAACTATTAAATATAAATCTAAAAATTATTTACACATTTAATTTAAATACATATACTATTATTGTCCAAATACTTAATTTTGAACAATATATCAAGATATTGAGAATTGTATTTTTGTATATTTATAATTATATTTAATAAGTGATTTATTAAAGATAATTATAATTTAAACATTTAATTTAATTACATATACTGTCAATGTCCAAGTGATTTTGTCTTAATTTTGAACAATATATAAAGATGTGCAAGATGTTGTGTACCGCTTAATTATTCATATTATAATATTTAAAATGTAGTGTAACTATTTCCTGTAACTATTAAAATGTAATATTTTGTCAAAAGTTCTGTTTCAAAAGTGTGCTTTTAAAAAAACACAACAATGGAAATACATTTTCATTGCGACTTCAGTGTCCAAATGCTTTTTAAAAAGCAACACTAAGGGTGGAACGAGTCTACCGGAGGCAGTGAACTGTATTCTGTCAGAAGAGAATTTGACAGACCTGCAGACATCCCTCTGTGCCCACCTTTTACCCATGACTGCACATGCACAATTCAGCTACTGCTCTCCACAGCGCTGCTCCATCCTTTGCCTCCCATGTTACAGTGACTTCAAAATGTAGGATGGTCTGAGTCTAGTGTTAAACCTGACCAATAAGAAACACCAGAACATCAGAAAGCATTCTTACCTGTGTATTCAGGGAAACAGATACTCAGGGGAGATTTCTTGATCTTTTCAGCGAACAGGTCTTTCTTGTTGAGGAAGAGAATGATGGAAGTGTCAATGAAGAATTTGTTGTTACAGATGGAATCGAACAGCATAAGAGACTCGTGCATGCGATTCTGCAAGAGGAAAAGAAACCAGAAAGGAGGATAGACAGAGAAAAAGAGGCAGAGAGAAAAACCCAGAAAAAAAAGTTTAGTTGAGATATATAAACCGCAAGAGTCAAGATAAGCAACTAGCTGAAGCCCACGAAAAGCAAAACATCAAACTATCACCAAAAACATTCTTAGAGACAAAGTATTGTTTCAACTCTGCATTAGCCACATCATGTGATCACAGATGAGTACAGATTATGAATACAAGGTTGGTTTGGCAAATTATTATAATCTGCTCACTCCAATAGTGATGATTATGCAGTGGAAATAAGCAGCACTCAAAATCTGTTTATTTGCAAAAGATGCAGGACTCAAAAATGAATGCCACACACTGGATTTCATGACTACTTTATTCATTCATGTCATATAAATAGACATCCATTGTTCAATAAATAATCACAGCAGTGAGACACACATACAAACAATAATTACAGCATTTTGACAAAAACAAACAAACAAAAAAAGTGATGGACGATAGGATTACAGTAAGATGTTTGATGGGAGAATATGGCTCCTGTTTGCCGGGTCCTGCTGTTTTTAATCAGAATCAGATATGAATTAAATACTACAAAGGAATGCACCATTTCATATATAAGTACCATTTCAAGTGAATTATGCTATATTAGCATTACATACCGCTTGAACTTATTACATTTGTCAGTCTGATGAAAGAATTCTGGATACATCACCAACAGTCTATGGCTAAAGGCCAGGGAACAAATTGGCCTTTGTCCCTCAGCGACGGACAAACTCAATTACCCTTGAGTTTCTTTACCTTGGCCACTGAACTAATTACCATGTGTCTGAGCTGACAATTGATGTACATTAGCTATCCGTCTTGTTACTCGACATTCTTTAAAATAATAATCCAAATTGTATGACCGATCAATCTGGGATTAAGGTCAAAGGTGTTTACTAAGAAGTGCTTTCCCTTTAAGCTCATTGTTTGGCCTCTAGAATGAAAGTCAATACACAGCAATACATATGCACTGACCAATAATGGACCTGAACAATGACTGAAATGTGCTCAGTACTGACACTGGCCTTAACAGTACACATAACTGCTTATAGTTGGCACAATTCATCATGTTTTACAGGACATTAAAGAAACCCTAATTTATGATCAAATTAAATCAAATGTTACTGTTACAGCTTGTTTGTATGAAAGGAATCACTGTCCTTTGGCTCTCTGAAGCAAATTATTAAATTCAATCACATTTCTCATAGATTAACAGTAGCTCATACCTGTCTGAGGTTTAAAGGTCATACAAAATGATGTTACATTATAGGACTTTTACTTTAGGGTGTGTTCACACATTTTGCTTGGTTCGACATTTAGTCCTGGTCCGCTTAGCGTTCACATTATGATTTTAACACCGAACCTAAAGGCTTTTTTTTTGTATATTTTGCAACGGAACTGACTGACCATCGAAAAACAAATGCTGTGTGCTCGGACAAATGCACATATGTGCATGTACGTAACCTACATGCATATGATGGCATTTCGACCAGCTGAGAACTCGTGAAGATCTTATAAAATTTGCAAAGGAGTCAAAACAGCGGCAGGAATCCCTCCATCACACACACAAATGAAGATCTGCTGCGAGGAGACATGGTTCTGACGCCTGTACCGAACTGTGCTAGGAAACAGCGGGACTATGACGAGAAAAAACAGGTATGCTTGAGCATTCTGTCCTTTTAAGGGTCACATCTTGTGACATCATGTCCCATTTTTGGTTCGTTTACATGTCTTTGGTCCGTGTTGCATTCACATTTCAATCGAGCCACACCATTTCATTCGCTTGGAAGCGGACCGAGACCCATCTTTTCAGCTGTCTCGGTCCGCTTATTTGGTGCACACCAGGGTTCAGATGGCAGCGTTCACACTTATTCAAACAAACTGCACTAACAGAGCAATCGCACCAGGGTTCGTTTTAATTGAATCAAACATGCCAAGTGTGAACACACTCTTACTTTAGTCATGCTGTGCCAAATTCCAATTTGGGTAACACTTTATTTCAATGGTCCACTTCTTCTAACTATAAGTAACTTTGCAATTACATGTCAACTAACTTTCATTAGAGTATTTTCGTCTGCTTAATATCTGCTAACACTTTATTTTGATGCTCCTCCAACAGACATTCTACTGACTATAACTTTGCAAGTACATGTCAACTCTACTAACCCAAACTCTAACACCTAACCCTAACCTAAATGTCTACTAAGTGTCTACTACTACATCTACAGTCTACTAATACTCTAATGAGAGTTAGTTGACATGCTGTTGCAAAGTTACTTACAGTTAGTAGAATAGTTAAAGTGGACCACCAAAATAACGTATAACTTTACGCTACATTTAATAATTCATCAGACATGTAAAAAAGGCAACATTTATTTAAAATGGTCATCCTCCCTGAAAATCACTGTATAATTCACACACACTGACTAAAGTGATCGTTTAGAGAGACACATACATCCATAGCAGCAAACATCCAAAGCATATATGGCACTGTGAATTATTGTCAATTACAGATCTGTATTGTCACATACTCAAAGCAGGCCTAATGGTCAAGGCCTCAGTTCAAAGCAATGCACATGTCTGCCTATTCTAGAGCAAGCAACAGCTCATCAGCTCATCCCTCTTATAGCTCCGGTCCATTCAGTTCCTGTTACAGTCATATTCCTGCAATGACTAATAGCACAGCTTGTTGCTCTTGTTAAAACTGTCTCACCCCTAGATTTGACAAGCCCTACTGCGTACTGTGACCAGTTAATCAAGCAAGATTAGAACGGACAGAATTACACACAAAACAGCAAAGTGTAGTGAGACAGCTCAGTGATTCTATCATTTCAGTCATACTGAAGCATACATCTCCATTTGTTACAGGTGTGTGTGATTCTGGTGTTATTTGCATGTATATGTAACTTGTATACCTTTCCAAATTTTGTGGCGAGTAAGAGTTTTATTTAATTTTTTTATAAAAAGGAATTAATACTATTATTCAGCATGGATGCATTAAATTGATCAAAAGTGACAGTAGCCTAAAGACATTTACAATTTTCAAATAACTGCTGTTCTATTCATCAAAGTGTCCTGAAAAAAAAATATATATATATATACGGTTTCACAATTTTTTTTGTAATTTTACACATTGTAGTAATATTTCACATTATTACTGCTTTTACTTTTTATTGTCCCTAAACTTTAATATGTGTGTGTATGTGTATATTACTGTATATATACAGTAGTGGCGAGAAGTGATGTTATTTATCTACAAGTTCAATTAAATCATCAAAATGTGATGAAAATATTTTATATATTTAAATATTTTAAATATGAGGAAAGAATAAAACACTAAACTTGGTTAAGGTATTTATCTGACAAAATTATTTGGCAAAAACGGGTAAACTACAGCTACAGGCTTTATTTTACTATGCAAAAAAATGCATAGATAAAAAAACACAGAAAAAGCATATTGACTAACATAGTCAGTTTTGTTGGTTCTCACGCTCATAATTGTGTCCGCACAATTTAGCATGTTTCATTGTGTTATTACAAATAAAACAATTGACTCCAAACACAACTACGTAATATGCTTACAAAATCTATAACAAAATTTAAATAAGTTGAATAAATGGTGAAGATGTCAATTTTTTTCCTAGGCCGGACTTCACTTTTGGCCATTACTGTATATATACATATTATAGTGTGTTATTCAGTTTCAGTCAGATGAATGTAATATTGTGATATCATGTGGTTTTTCTCTCCTTATAAATCAGCTTTGTCTGTTCTCAACACAATACAAAAAGCAAATAAAAAAACATTTTGTATCTTTGGAATGTCCTGGGTCTCTGGTATAAAAGGTCCAAAATTCAATTGTGAAGAGAACACGTCCTGCTGTTTTTTTTTTTAGAATGCTAAAAGGCTAACATTTTTGTGGTTTGGCTCAGGGCATTGGACATTTGCACTCTCTTCTAAATGCCAAGTAAATGTCAAGCCTAGTGTTTCATCAACACTCTTAGATGCCAACCCAGAACACATGTAATATGAGCCAGCTCGTGAATATTCGTGGAATTCATATCCAAAATGCATTCATATCCAAAATTTTAAACATTGCCATATAACCTCTGGTATCATTAATATGCATAACATGCAATAAGGACAAGAGGATAGAACTGAATTTACAAGCTTGGTTACAATAGGATAAAAGTAGCAAGTAGTGGAAGTTTGGCACCAATTTTCCTCAAAATATCTCCTGACACACCAGGAAGGAGTCAGGAAGGACAGTCAAAGCACATTCCTATATTTGTAACAACGAACCAAAATCAATAGCTGAGTTCAGACCTTCAGTTAAAATTTAGCACATAAATTAAAGAATAGCTCTGTGAGAACCACTACCAGATTTGAGTTCTCACCTTATAAAAAGACATCAAAAGGCCTGATGGACACCAATGGAGACAATTAAAAGTATAAAACAAAGACAAAATGTCACATATCCAACAACAGTTGCCACTGTATTGTGGGGCTGCAAAAGGACTGGTCAACAGACTGTGAGTTAGTAAAGACCACAGAAGCGCAGGTTGTTAGCGATGATGACATCAGTGACAGCGTCAAAGACAAACTGAATGTTGTCTGTGTCTGTAGCACAGGTGGTGTGCGAGTAGATCTCCTTGTCAGTTGACTTGTTCTTACTCTCGTACTGGGACTGAATGTAGTCCACCGCTTCCGTGAACGTGTCCAAACCTGCAGCACAGGATGAGTCAGGTAAGGATGGAAAAGCAGCACATGAAATAAGAGAAGAAGTGAATAAAAGAAAACAGTGGGATATTAAATTGTGATTAAAATAAAATAAGCTAATGTTTTAAATAAAGGACCATTTGGAAAGACACTTAACACTTAGTGGGTGGGATATATTAGGATATATTAGACAGCAGGTGAACATTTTGTCCTCAAAGTTGATGTGTTTGAAGCAGGAAAAATGAGCAAGAGTAAGGATTTGAGCGAGTTTGACAAGGGCCAAATTGTGATGGCTAGACGACTGGGTCAGAGCATCTCCAAAACTGCAGCTCTTGTGGGGTGTTCCCAGTCTGCAGTGCTCAGTATCTATCAAAAGCGGTTCAAGGAAGGAACAGTGGTGAACCGGCGACAGGGTCATGGGCGGTCAAGGCTCACTAATGCACGTGGGGAGCGAAGGCTGGCCTGTGTGGTCCGATCAAACAGATGAGCTACTGTAACTCAAATTGCTCAAGAAGTTAATGCTGGTTCTGATAGAAAGGTGTCAGAATACACAGTGCATCACAGTTTGTTGCGTATGGGGCTGCATAGCCGCAGACCAGTCAGGGTGCCCGTGCTGACCCCTGTTCACCAAACGCCAAAAACGCCAACAGTGGGCACATGAGCATCAGAACTGGACCATGGTATTCCCTAATGGCTGTGGCCTCTTTCAGCAGGATAATGCACCCTGCCACAGAGCAGAAATGTTTCAGGAATGGTTTGAGCAGCACAATGAGTTTGAGGTGATGACTTGGCCTCCAAATTCCCCAGATCTCAATCCAATCGAGCATCTGTGGGATGTGCCGATCAAACAAGTCCATGGAGGCCCCACCTTGCATCTTACAGGACTTAAAGGATCTCCTGCTAACATCTTGGTGCCAGATACCACAGCACACCTTTAGTAGAGGTCATGCCTCAACGGGTAAGGGCTGTTTTAGCAGCAAAAGGGGGACCAACACAATATTTGGTCATAATGTTATGCCTGACCGGTGTATGTGCATATGACATTTTACTAAGTAATAAAACCATTGCTTCAATTCTTTATATAGCTTTATATAGTACTATATAATAAAGCTTCATAACAACTTTATACAGTACTAATTCTTTTAGCTGTCTGAAAGTACAGCAAAGTAAGACTTGCATTATAATCAAATAACTTTTCAATTCAAATTATATTACATAACAAGTGTTACAATTGCCTTTGATCTCACAGTCCAAGGATAAAATCCTGTAGTTTTGTTTTTAATTAATAAAAAACTTCCTCAGGCAGAGAAAATGCTTTTTCTGACTACAGTTACTCAGCACATGCTCAGGGAAGTTATTTCTGTTTCTCAAACGTATTTGTGATTGTTTGTGCAGCTTGTCTCTCATATATCATTCAGTATAATGAGTGAGGAAATGTTTGAGAGCAGATATGGAGAAAGCTGAAGAGCTCAGATGACTGTTTTGGCTGTTTCTCCTCAGTGCTGGAGAATAAAGAAATGCAGGCTGTCCAGATTATGGGTGAGAACACATCCAAAATGAATAAAATAACAGGATGGCTCTTCTCCTGAAGATTTAATGTGCTAATTGGCTTCTGGAGAGAGTGTTTCTCCAATCTCCTCTTCATCAATTATTTTGTCTTTTCATCCTATCTGTCCTTTCTTTCTGTTGCTTAACACCAGGGTATATACGAGTTTACCTGTGTACTCTGGGAAGCAGATACTTAAGGGAGATTTCTTAATTTTCTCCTCAAATATGTCCTTCTTGTTGAGAAAGAGAATGATGGAGGTGTTTGTGAACCATTTGTTGTTGCAGATGCTGTCAAACAGCTTCAAGGACTCGTGCATGCGGTTCTGCAGAAAGAAAAATGAAACATTAACATCATTTACAGACATGCATCCATTTACTTAGCTATATTAGTGGGGACATACATATTCTAGTGCGTTTTTTTTATCTAAAGCTTATAATTAATATACATAATAACATGCATAACATCGCCTTTAAAAAATCGTTTAGCATAAAATATATAATAAATATGTAATTAAAAAAGTTATTTTTAATTGTATACGATATATATAAATAAAATGTAAAAAATAAATAAAATAGTTAATTGATTTTATATATTTTAAATATAACTTACTGCATTAATGAAAAATAAAGAACACCAAGTCTATAGGTTTTGTCAGATTTAGCTCACAAAATTGTCCCCAAACTATAGCTAAGTAAACCCACATACACACTCTTTCGGGTGCTCTTATCTACACTCACACTCACACACACACACACAGACACATTCAGGTGTAAATCGCACTCTGAGTGCAAAATTAGAATCTGAAGTGAGACAGAAACAGAAAAAAAAGAAAGGAAATTTAACAAACAGCCAAGAAGCCAGAAAAGGAAACAAAATATATTCCGCTAACTAAAGAATTAATTAATTACTAATCTCGTCATGATGATATACAATGAATCTCATGTTAATTATAAAGGGAAAAGGGTAAAGATATATACTGTCCTTATTTCCATATGTGATTAATAAATTACTATTCTGCTCATTATTTGTTTGTCATCTGAATGGTAATGAAGTCAGAGTTGGAAGCAGTGACTCTCTCTTTGATGTGACCGATCATTTCAGGTTTTAGAAAGAACCAGCAATGCATCTAAATTTAATGACTGAAACTGGCATGTTTCAGAAACAAGCACACAAGCAAACACTTAAAGGATAGCTCATTCAAATATGAAACAATATCATAACAATTATAAACCTGTATGGCCATTTGGGTGCCTATCCTATTTGTGAGCCTATCTGGTGGCAGAAAATGACAGTTCTGCTGTAGCAATCTATGAATAAAAGAATAAAAAGGTCATTTCAAGTCTATATTTCACAATTCTGAATTGTGATATAAATTTGCAATTTAAAGTTATAAATTCCAAATTGGGAAATATAAGCTTACAGAAAAAGTCAGACTTGTGAGATAAAAATGTTATGTTTAAATGTTATCTATGTAAAATGTTATGGGTTTAAATATTATTTACTAGCAGTAGGGCTAATACATTATGTCCCCTACAAACTGCATATATGAATATTATGTAGACCTATTGTTAACATCAAATTCATGCATTAAGGGATAGTTCAAACATGAAAAATCAGTCATCATTTACTCACCCTCAAGTTGTTTTAAACCTGTATGAATTTCTTTCTCCTGCTGAACACAAAAGAAGAAATTTTGAAGAATGTGGATAACCAAACAGTTGATGGACCCCATTGACTTCCATATTATTATTTTTTTGCAAGTCAGTGGGCTCCATCAACTGTTTGGTTATCCACATTCTTCAAAATTTCTTCTTTTGTGTTCAGGAGAAAAAAATTCATACATGTTTAGAACAACTTGAGGCTGAGTAAATGATGACAGAATTGTCCTTTTTAGGTGAGCTATCCCTTTATGCTGCTCCCAAATGGCCTATTCTTTCTGTGAACTACAAAAAAGATATATGTTCTGTTTTCATTCATACAAAGAAAGTCAGAGGTCCAAAACAATATATGACCCTATTGATTTTCACTGTAAAGATGTAGAGAATCTGTTATAATGATGACAGAATTTTTATTTTTAGGTGAACTATCCCTTTAAGTTACAGCAAGGCACAACATAAAGCCTACTGCTTCCAACTCTTTTTAGTATGTACTTCAACTGAGGTTGCTGATGATAATTTCATACCTGTGGAAGGGCCGTCTGTAGAGCTGGGCTGGATTGTTTAGCATTTGGTTAGAGAAGAAAGCCGATGGCGAGAGATGACAGGAGAGCAGCTGAGATGTTTTGAAGGAGAGACGCAGATGCAGAGGTAGCCGCTGGAGGCCACAGGAGCAGCTGAGCGGAACCGGACATGCACCAGAACCCAACACTTCACTCACAATTCCCACCCCCAGATACCACTGCTTTTCAGATTCACACGTTCACACGTACACACACACACACACACACACACACACACACACGCTAAACAATAGTGGAGCAGTGCAGAATCGGTCCATGCTCATGAAGAAAGGAACAGCTCTAAACAGATGAAAAAAGTCTCACACAGGTCAAACTTGAAGGAACGCACAGTGTTTGAAGGACATAAACGCATGTTTGTGTTGAAATGGAGGACGAAAGGCCACAGGGTGCACAGGAGAGAATGTTGGGACAGAATGTCAGACGGCAAATGCGTAAACACTGATAGAGTGCTGAATGGACAAGCACTGACAGGAGACACGTTCTGAGAGTGTGTATTCATAGCATCTGTATGTGTGTTTATCTCTGTCCGTTTGTTTCGCCAGGACTTTCTTACAGAATAATAGGATGTCTTCTCTTTTTATCGCTTCCATAGATCAGGTGAATATGGGCATGTGAGAGTTGCTGTATTTATGGGCGTCCTCTTTTCTAACCATAAAAGCTCTTCTGTATCCAAAACACCTCACCGTAAATCCCTCTGATGTTGTAAAAATTCTCTTATCGGAGTTTGTCGAGAGAGAGTATGTCTGGGCAGATCTGAGGCCTGTGTCACACAGACGTCCAAACATGACTCATCACACCCGCCATGATTCAATTGGCACAGTCGCAAAATCAATCAATAGTGTGGGGATATAAATATTTCTTTGTTTCTTCTTTTAAAGGACACTGTAAAAGTGTTCATAGAACTTAAAAATAAGTGTGTATTGCTTTTTTATGTCAAATTTGTCTACTTAATTATTTTATATAAACATTTAATTTATTAAGTTTGGACAACATAATTGTTGTTTCCTTGATTTAGTTTTTTTAATGCCCGTAAAGCATTTATTAATCTTAGTTAATATTATTTTCAATACATTGTTAAACAAAACTTGTCATTTAAGATTATTCAATGGACCTGATAACATGAACTAACATTAACAAAGATTAATAAATATTGTAACAAATGTATTGTTTATTGTTAGGTAATGTTAGTTGATGCATTAACTAATGTTAACCAATGGAAACTTGTGTTACCATTTTATCTCATGTTGTCTTTAAGAAATGGACATGGTGAGCAAAGTGTTTGTTGTCTTAAACTAATGACATCATCACATGAACACCCAGGAGACAAAACACTACTCAACCTACACTGACTTGACTAGGCTAACAAAATTAACATTTCATTTACAAAATGTGTTTTAAAAAATTGTCTAAAAATATTGCCACTTTTACACTAAATTGATAACACGTAGGACTGAATCCATGTTATACTGAATGTTTCCATTATAAACCTAGCATATTTGAACCTATAGTGAAACTTACAGTATATTGTAACAGTAAGTTTGTTAGAACTTTGGAACAGTAGATTAAAAATTATAAAAGTATTCTTTCATTATTATTTACTATTTCTAAGAATTTTACAGTATGCACAAGGTGACACATACACAGCATAAGCATTACCTAATGTAAAGATTCATATTGTAGGCTGATTTATAAATGCCACTAACCTTAAAAATGTCTAAAAACCAGTTAAATAAAGGTTCTGTGGCCCTTATTTAATTATAAGGCTGTGAATGACACAGCACACTATGATCATGGTCACTTGAATGACAACATGATTGCAATTACAGTGTTCTGATCAACATGAAGATCATTAAGTCTGCATCAAGACGTCATGACCATCAAGATCTGTGATAAACATCTCATCTGAGGCAACTTACAAACCCTTTTAAAGCATGAGAAAACAGCTTTCCTGTAGAAGAGCAACGCCAAGGTCATGGGTTCGATTCCCAGGGAAAGCAAGAACTGACAAAATGTAAAAATGTGTATCTTGAATGCAATGTAAGTCGCTTTGGATAAAAGTGTCTGCCAAATGCATAAATGTAAATGTAATGTTCTAATACCCGTGAATTATTTTTGTTAGTTTGTTAAGTATGCACACAGTGTATTTGAAACAGTGCATGTGCAATGAGTCTGTGTGTGTCAGAGCATGAGAACAGAAGTGCTTGTTTGTTTATGGATGCATGCCTGTGCGTGTGAGTGTGTATTTAGTTCTCACCGTGGTCTCGTCTTCATGGAGCACCTGGTCGTATCCACTCAGAGCCACACAGAAGATAATGGCTGTCACATCCTCAAAGCAGTGGATCCATTTCTTCCTCTCCGACCTCTGACCTCCTACATCAAACAGCCTGAGAGGACAACTCAACATGAGCTCACCACAATTCCAATAATGCACTGCATCACAGTAGCAACATACACTACTGTTTAAAAGTTTGGGGTCAGTAAGGTTTGGGGTGTTTTCCTTTAGTGTGTAATGTATTTGTTTGTGTATGTATACAATCTGCAAAGCTCATAGTCTCCCAACACAGCAATTTATTTCATATAACATTTCTCAATGGGAAAGTAGCTAGTCCTAGACTAAAATGCCTGTTTGATCTGTTTTAATTGAAAGCAACTTGCACTAAAATATATCAGTGCCATTGTTTTGCCTCAAGATGCTCACCAGTAATGTTTTTTTCTAAGGCACGTTTATAAAAACTACTAAAAGGCACAATATGTACGATTTTTAGATTAAAATATCCAAAAACCACTAGAACAGTGTTATATATTTTGTTGACTTGTGTACTTATGTTATCCCAAATGTTTCCAAGAATGTTTAAATCCAGAGAAATAAGAAATTTTAACCAGGACACGAACCGTGAGACAGGTGAGCAACTCTTTGGATACATTAATCGACAGAAAACTAATCACTGTTATATAGCTCAACACAGTTAGTCTTATCGTTTAAATCTCGTTTTCTTAATTTACTGCGAGTACTAATGTTTTACCATGCCTAATATCAATCTAGCTTATATGTGCAACAAGTGTCTCATAGTAACTGCCGAGCGAATGCACAAAGTAGCATTATAACATAACTTTCAACACACTCAAATGTGTCTAATATGATAAAACAGTGCTGCGTCACCCTACATAGACATGACCGGAAAAAGCGGAAGCGGCAACTGTGGTATAATAAGAGCACTACGAAATCAAGGCATCAATCAATCTACGTCTTTGTTTTGAATAAGCAACCTCTAGCAGCAAAATATTACATATTGTGGATTTAAATGTCCTAATTGAACTAAGGTCTAATCCTGGCTTAGTCTAAGACCTGTCAATGAAACCGGGCCTATATGTTCTAGCAAACCCTAAATCTTAAATCTGTAATTATTTTCAACCAATATCATGAGCGGATGTGTCATTCAGATGCTAGTATCAGATTCAGAACATGTAATTCAGCTGTGCACTGAGGTACTGCCCTTTTCTGAGAAAATGCTAGCTTCTGTCATAACAGTATGACGTGATGCTAAATCTGTCTTCAGAATAATGTGGCAGCTCTGTGCCTAACCCACATCAACACTTTTATTTTAGTCTTCTATTTTCACGTGCTATCAGATGAGAGAGTGAGAAAAACCCCCTGTGAATGAGGAACTGATATGAAGTGAGAGGATGGCAGTGGAGATATTCATCTGCGTTAATCTCAGTCTATAACCACTCCAGTTGTAATGCGAGAGTTAAAAACACTTTTTGCTTAAAAGAGGCTGAGTATACATATATTAGATCAGACTTTTTTCCCCATCTAGACCATGGGCTGATTGTGAATCATGAATGAGTGAAAATTATAATAACTGTAGTACTTTAACAGCCAGCGCAAGGCTCTGAATTATATGCTGTACCTTCAGATGAATAAATAACACATCAATCATTCTCACCTGAAGTGCAGGTTCTTGAAGGTGAAGTGGGTTTCTACAATCCCGGTGGTCTTCACTCGAGTTCGCAGAATGTCCTGCTCTGTGGGCTGGTAGTCTGGAGCACCGATCCGATCTAAACTGTCTAAGTAGCTTTAGGAAGAATGAAAGAAAGTCCATTAGGACCCACAGTTATCCACAGAATCGGAGCAACTGTCATTCAAATGAAGTAGAAAAGTCTCTAGAGATACTAGTAACTTCTCAACCAAGAAGATCCTGCAGTTGCTGTTGTTTTTTTCTCAAATCATAAAAGCATCATGAATTCACTAAACAATGCTGCATTTGCAGCATTTCAGTGCAAAAATAGTGTTATGCTGTATTTAAAATCAGTATCTGTCATTCATTTTACTAAAAACACATCTTTTCCATGTACATTAGGCTTATTATAGTAATATATTTTACCTAGCACAATTAACACAATGTTTACACAAATTGATCAAAACTGACTGTAAAGACATTTATATTGCAAACGATAATAAGAAATAAATAATACCACAAAAATCAAGCGTATAGCGTCAGTTTTGGCAAGTCACGTTAGTCAAACTCGCATCAGCTGATCACGTCTACCTATAAGAATACGACGTCTATCACAGCATACATATACAGCTCCTCAGTACTATCAGCAGCTATCGCGTTTCTCCAGAGCTCATTTACCCTCCTCCATCCCCAGCTCCTCCTCTTGTCAGTCAGGATTTGGCATTTTAATTCCCCTTTAATTATTTTGTACATTTAATATCAACATTAATGATATCTGCAATACATTGTTGGTTCTGTTCTGTTTACCCTAAGGGGGGTTATTGCTGCTCTCCCTGCTCTTATCCATGCTAGGCTGCATGGATGCGAAGGGAGTTCTCGCTCAGAACAGAACCATACCGGCAATCCAAACTATGTGCTAATAGTCAATCAATCATATTCACTATCGAGAGTGGTCCTGACAGAAATATTATGCAGCACTGTTTTCAACACTGATAATAAGAAATGTTTCTTGAAATGCCTAAGAGTGCTATATCATGCATGTCAGTAGTCAGCGATGCACACGTGTGCATATGACATCACCGTTTTCACAGATTCACATATTTGTAGTTTACAGGGAGTAACATGCACTCATAACATCATATAAAGGAATGGCCAAAAAGAATAAAAAGTTTTCAGTTTTAGTTGAAAACGGTGTGGTGTAAACGGCCCCTTAGTGAATTCCCCCATCATCTTTTGTTGACAGATTCTTATTTATCTTAGCTCTGACAGAAAAATTACTGCTTTTCATATAATAGTGATTGTCAAAAAATCTGATGAGAGTCCATCCCACTAAAGACACAATCTTAAACACAAGACAGTCAATCAGACTATAAGACAAAGTCAAAATAAAACATGAAACATCCTTCTTGTGCCACGCACAGCTGACATCCATATACACAAGCTATCCTCTTCAAAACAACAGTGATGCAAGCAGACAGGGCAGACTGAGCCTGCATTTCAACAATGTGCGATGTATATTCTATAAGGCTGTGGATGTCATTTATCTTCCAGATGAAAGAAACACTGAAATATGTGTGCTTCCAAATTGGATGCCAGTTGAATTGAAGGTTGAGTACCATGAGACACCAAAAAACATCCATCAAAGCCTTTGGCTGGTAGACAGTAGACATCTAATGGATGATTCCATCAAAAATGCAATTTCAAAAATGTTTTGACACATTTAGAGGAAAATTACTGCAATTATTTCTGCTGGAATTTCAGATCAGCTTGAGTTTTCATTGTGTGTCTTGTGTAATTGGATCTTGTATACATTCTGCTCTTGCTTTTTATTTTGTTTGCCTCTCTCTCTTTCTTCTCTTCCTCCTTTTCCTGTCCATCTGTGGCGTTGAGATGTTGCAGCCGAAGGTTTCCTTGGTTGCAACAGAATTCTGCAGTGAAATGTGAACATTCCACTCTCACTACTGTCTTCAGAACTCAACTACAACAGAGTCCCTTTAAGGCAAGTCAGTTCACTCATCTTGGAAATTTCCCCATCCACCTTATTTTTAACGTAAAAGCGAGCAAGGTCATTCGTAAATTGAATTTGTCTGGCTTCCGGTGTCATCCGCTTCCAGTTATTTTTAGCTGTACAAAACAGCTTGTTATGCTGTTTGATATTGCAAACTGGTATTTCTTACCATATTATTTTAATGTAAAAAGTGAGCACAGCCATTCGTACATGGCCAGTGTAGGTATCAACTCATATATACTTAATTGGGACTGAAATATCTAAATCAGTTTGTCAAGATTATGTGGCAATAATATTAGATTCAAATCTGACAACAATGTCATCATAAATGTTTCTTCTCTAGCTCAAATCACGCTTTAAAAACCCAATAGTCTTCAGATAATGCGCAAAACAAGTCTATCACAATGGCAAATGGCACTGAAAGTTTCTTACATTAATTTTTCTACTACAAGTTATCCATCTTTGTTCTGTCCCTGGCTACACTTACAGCTTTCTGACCTCATAACCTCCCTTCCACCAAATAATTACACAGACTTACAACATCATGCAGCATCATTAAACACTAAATCATGATAAACAGCAGTTACATCTCTGATATTAATATTATGATCTGACATTAGTTTCAGCGGCTGATTCAGGCACAGGCTGAAATTGTTACAAGGCCTGAAATAGAGGGAAAGAGAGCAGAAAGAGGACTGAAAAATAAAATAAAAATAGCAATGAATATCACAGGAAGTAAGGGCAAGGTCTATGTCACGTGTCCTGGCACTCATACAGCGATGCCCAAAAGTCTCAGACCACTGGAAAGATCTGGGAAACAAAATATATTTTAAACCTGGAAATAAACAGAAAGTGTAATGCTGTAGGTGAACGTGATTCCAACAAGTACAACATCTTTGTTGATCCAGTGTTATTCACCTATCATTTCCCTCAGATTTTTAGGGATAAGTTATGGCTACAGTTAGGTTTAGGGGTAGGGATAGGGATAGGTTTAGGACTAAACTTTTAAATGTTGTTCCAAGATTAACAAGATATATTTTAAACCAGGAACACATCTTCCTTGGCAAAATCACAGTGACACGGGTTTTACACAAACCTGCTGTGATAAAAACAAAACAAAAAAAAAACAGATTCTCAATTGTCTGGACCCACTGTATATTGTCAGCCCTACATGGAAACAATATAAAGAGCTTTTGAAAGAAACATCAATGTGTATTTTGCATATTTCTCTTCTTATGGCTCCCTACACTGACTCTAGGGGGTGCTGTTTGCTGTGACTGTGACTTGCTAAGTTGTATCAATGTTTATGAGTGGCACTTTTGGCTTTCAGGATCACTTAGTCAGTGGCACTTAACTCACAGGTTCTTTCAAGTCTACCTGACACAGTATGCACTTAAGTATGAACTGATCTCATAGAGCACAGTCTCAAATGGGACATCACTTGAACAGCAGTAATAAGGATGACTGTATACTGACATTCTCTTCTCTTTGATAAGTGTTAGTGCTACCTCTCTCTCTGGGGCACATTCCTTTGTGACCTGTATCTGCTGGCTGTGCACACAGTCCTCTCAGCATATTTGTGTCTTAACAAATAGCAGATTTAGAGCAGCTATATTAACTGAGGATTTCCATAAGCTTTTTTTTTAGAACGGTCCGCACTGGCCTGATAAAACCACAATAAGCGTCAGTAATCTTCCATTACATTTGACTAAAGGCAAATTTCACTAGAGTCATGGCTCAGAGACAGGTATGAGTGTTGCCTTTTGGTATATATATATATATATATATATATATATATATATATATATATATATATATATATATATATATATATATATATATATATATATATATATATATATATATATATATATATATATATATATATATATATATATATATATATATATATATATATATATATATATATATATATATATATATATATATATATATATATATATATATATATATATATATATATATATATATATATATATATATATATATATATATATATATATATATATATATATATATATATATATAAATATATATATATATATATATATATATATATATATATATATATATATATATATATATAAATAATACCTCACCCAGGAATAGACTTCTGTAGAGGACATTTTATATATAATATATAAATTATATTTTATATAATAATTATATAAATTATATAACATATATATATATAGGTCTGGATGTCCAGTTTGGTATAAAAAAATCCTGAAACCTAAAAATTTTAATTGATAAAATGTTAAAAATCCTTTTTTAATTGAGTCCTTGTGCTCTCTACAGAGGACATAACATAACATATGAATAAAATATAAATAAATATAAAATATATATATAAAAATTCTTATGCTCTAAACGATGTAATGACACAAAAAAATACTAAACTCACAAATATATACACACATACATATACACATATATACATATGTATGTTAAATACATCATTATATTTAATGATAATTATGTATATTATGTATGTATGTATATATACATATGTATATTATGTATGTATGTATATATATGTATATTATGTATGTATATATATATATATATATATATATATATATATATATATATATATATATATATATATATGTATATATATATATATATGTATATATATATATATATATATATATATATATATATATATATATATATATATATATATATATATATATATATATATATATATATATATATATATATATATATATATATATATATATATATATATATATATATATATATATATATATATATATATATATATATATATATATATATATATATATAGAGTAAGTCCTTGTCTACTTAGTTGTCTGTAAGTGCAGTGAATATATACAATAAGGAAGAATTGTTGGCTTTTACGTGTGTGCGAGTGCATTTTGACATTGACAGCAGCACTTTATCTCCTATGCACTCAATGCACTGATGGAGTAGCTGTATGCACTATTGTAAATCTTTTATAAATATGACGTCATTATGTGGACTTTACTCTGTCGTTTTAGGCCTAATGGACATGCGGGCGGGGTTGTGCTGTAGGGTTTCTTCACTTCTCTATCTTTTTAGTATGGGAAACTCGTATCGCTCTACCACTCAGGCTGCTTGCCAGCTCTGCCCTTCCCCCTGCTCCTTCTCTCTCTCTCATACACCAATCTTTCTTTCTTTCTCCCTCCACCCTCCCTCTGTTTCCTGCTGCTGCTTGAGTGCTCTGCCTGGCAACACCTCTCAGCGGCCTGCCTGCTGTCTGCTGCTCCCCATCACGGAGAGGGAGAGGGAGGGAGGGGGAGAGAGAGAGAGAGAGAGAGAGAGAGAGAGAGAGAGAGAGAGAGAGAGAGAGAGAGAGAGAGAGAGAGAGAGAGAGAGAGAGAGAGAGAGAGAGAGAGAGAGAGAGAGAGAGAGAGAGAGAGAGAGAGAGAGAGAGAGAGAGAGATGTGCAGGAAAAGATCTACAGGACATTGGAGACAATCGCTACCACATGTATTGTGGTAACAAAAAGGTTTGGAAATTCAGGGTTCTGCAAGAATGTCACAATGGGCAAAATATCATGTGAAGTCAGAGAAATAAGGGAGATGCGCCCTCTGGAATTACTGTACTTTTGCTTAAAGGGATAGTTCACACCAACATTTTGTAATTTTTTACTCACACTCATGTTGTTCCAAATCTGTATAACTTTCTATGTTTGAAGAATATTTTTGTTTTTGTCCATATAATGAAATTCATTAGGGTCCAAATCAACAATGGACAGCCATTGACTTTACTTTACTTGACGTTACTTTACTTTGAAAAAAAAATAAAAAAATGAAAAAAAAAAAATAAACCTGATATTAAAACTGAATTATAGAAGTATTTTAAAAGGTCTTTATCACTTGTCAAGCTTTTTAAACATGTAAAATGGAAGCAATGTCATGTAAAGTGTGTATGTGTGTGTGTATATATAGACAATGACAAATTAACTATTTTGCCAGGATACAATTATTTTGATTTTGGCAGTAATTCAGTGAAGATACACCATCACACCCACAAAAAAATAAATAAAAAAATTTGAGAATAAGGGAAACACTACATCTTCTACAGGCAAAGCCAATGAAGGTTAATCTGATCCAAGATGATACATTTTCACAGGATGTCATCATCATACTGTCCAAGACTTAAATAAGAACATAGAGATTTCCTATATTTGCTCTGGAAACCTCAAGAATGAAGATGCTAAACTGAAATACACAAAATCTAGCAACTTTCAGCTCAGGCAAGTGCACTTCCTAAAGCAATTATGACTTACAGTCAGAATGCAGCACACCTCTTTTAACCAGAACTGGAACATGCTTATTATCGGAAAAAAAATACTGAAGAAATTAAATTAGCAGACCAACAATTGAAAAGAAGAAGTCAAAAACAAAAACAAAACTGATCAGGAACAAAACTGAGAGGACAAGAGGAACACAACTGGGATGTTTGCGGTGTGAAAAGGGAGGAGCTTTTAAAACAGGATGAGAGTCAGTTAGGCTGGACAAGAGTGGATGAACTCATCCATGGCACCATAAAGTGGATGATATCAGAGTAATATAGAAGAAGGTGGTGAGTGTGACAATGACAGGAAGGACAGTAATAGTGGAAGACGTTTAGATAATGATAGAAGTTTTCAGATGACTATGAGGGCTGATCCAATCCTGTTACAGCATCTCACTCTGCAAAAGACTATACTAGTCTCCTGATAGCAGTTCACTGGACCCTTAGGGAAGAGAAAGACAAGACTACAGCCAAAAGACAAGAGGAAGTGTGCTTCAAAGAAAAATTATCTTGAATCTCTCTTGAACTCCTTTTCTTACAGTCAGTGACTGATGTGAAAGAATGATTTAGACATACAAGTTGTACCTGTCAAGCTGGCCATGTCTTTAGTAAATACACACACACACACACACACACGTACACAAGCTAAGAAACATAAACACTGGTGTAAGGCAGTGTTTCCTGTGCACGGTGCAGCTACAAAAACTAGAGCACAACCACCGGAAATATATTTGCACTCATTTGTAACAGTCTGTAACAAAACAAGTCTGAATTAAATGTGATGGGATAAAAGACTGTGTACTGCAAAATAAAAACAAAGACACTAAATAGACATGACTTCTTTATATCGGTACGCACAAAAAACATACAGTGCGACCAATATTACAATACATAATAGATTTAAAAAAAAAAAAACATAATAAATATAAACAAAATCAAAAATAAAATTATATTAAATTATGTATGTAAGAAGAAAATAGTATGGTTTTAAATATAATTAGTTGGGAAACACTGCTGAACAGTTGAAAGTATTGTAGACATTGTGACTAAATTGGGTCATCTGAAAAAAGACCAAATGCAGGTTATGAATGGAAAAGTGTGTGTGTGTGTGTGTGTGTGTGTGTGTGTGTGTGTGTGTGTGTGTGTGTGTGTGTGTGTGTGTGTGTGTGTGTGTGTGTGTGTGTGTGTGTGTGTGTTCATAGCGTCTACTGAAATTAAATTAAAAAAGAATCAAAGCTTTTAACATTTTAGCAACGTTATTGAATATGAAAAAAAACATACTGAATTAACTAATAAACTAAAATATGTTAATATTAAAATAAGCCTGTTAAGCAATGTAATCTAGCCATATACTGTAGTTCAGTCGTGCATCTCTTTCAGCTCCTAACAGCATCCATCACAAAACATACATAAATACTAAAAATAAATGTATTGTCCTTCCACCATATAGTATTTCTGTTTTCACCACTGGAAACTTTGTTTGTCTTACTGATCATTCATGTGATATACTGGCTTGAACAAAAGACAGAACATTTATGCAAAACTTGGTGATGTTTATATGAAAATATTGAATTGAAATATTGAATATTGAAAAAACGTCTTTCCCCGGCTTGTCAAGCAAACTTATTTTAGGTAACCTAAACATTAAAGGTGGGGTAGGCGATTTCAGAGGGGCTAGCAATAGCAAGCTAGCTTTAAAAGCACACGATTCCACACTCCCTTCAGAGCGTCTCCAAAGCCACGCCTCCTTCAAAACACATGAACGTGCTCAGAGTACGAACGTGATGGGTTGCCATCTCTTAATTACTGTACTTATGACATGCCGTGAAAGCAGCATAAGCTTGTTTTGGTTCAGGATGAACTGTAAAAGGTGGCTGCTGTTTGTATGTGGCGCTCGGTGACTGTCTGTCTACAACTCTGCATAGCCTCATGGAACACGGAACATCGGATTGAATGCAATGATTGGACAAACACTGTGTGGTCCTGAGACATCCACAGAAGATAAATGTACATTACAACAAAATACATTTTAATATTTAGACCACTTCTATTATTGATTGCTATCAGGATACGAAGAAAGTTTCAACCAGTACAACAAAGAGTGTTTCCAAAAAACACTGCTTACCCTACCCTACGTCTTTCTCCTCCCCACATGAGTCAATCTGTGAGCAAGTCATTTGTCTTCATCTAAACACCACTTTCCACAAGAACCGGCTTCCCAAACTATTACACTAAACCATAAAATCCTAAATATAATGCTGACTCAACTCTTTCCATGTTATTACACATGCATACGGGACACAAAAACATGAAATTATCTTTCACTTCAGAGTGACATTTTGCTGAGCTCCTCATGTAATGATCTAAGAAGTACAAATGGGGAATCCAGCAACACTTCTGGTAAGAGGAACTTTAATGAATTCTAAAAAATTACCACTAATTTTGTACCCAAAATGCATTGGGAATTTTTAGAATAATTTTTAAAGTTCTCCTTACCACAAATGTTTCTGGATTCCCCTTTTGTACTTGTTATATTGGCTGCTTCCGTGTAACTTGTGAGCTGGTAAAGTCACTCCAGATTCTACCTTAGTGCTCATGTAATACTCTAAAAGCGACCTGTTCAAACAAGCACTGAAAATAAAGATTATACATCTATAATGCAGACCCATCTAATTTACAGCCCATAAAATATATGCCTCTAAAATGAACTGGACTGCAGTGTGATATATAATGATATAATAAAAGATGTGTATATTTAGGCAGAATGCTCTTAATGAAGCGTAAAAGCACTAATGGCTTTTTCCAGCAGAGAGCCATACTCACTATTGGGCAGAGTCGTTGAGCTGGTACTCGCGGGCACGGCTGAAGCACTCTTGGATGCCTGAATCAGACCACAGGCGGATCATGGCGGACAGCAGCTCTGGAGAGTAGGGTTCGGTATCCTCCATACGGCTCACAACATCACAGACCATCTTAGCATCAGCCTGTCAGAAGAAAAAAAACACACAGAATATCCATCAGTGTGATGAAGAAACTTACAAACACAAAACGTGAACTTAAGTATATTAGTAGTTTACTTTGATACAAGTAGTATTTTTAGTAGTATTTAAAAAAAAAAGTAGTATTTTAGTAACTAGTTTAGTAGTTTTATACTGCAAGTGAACATAACATTATACTTATAGTTTACTATTTATATATTGTTTTTGCATTTTCAGTATACTACCAGTATACTTGGATATACTTTTTTATACTTGAAATATACCTTTTACTGTACCTAAATTGCTTTTTAAAAATTTTATTATAGCTTCATGTATCCTTTTTATCAACACTTGAATGTGGGTAAGTTCCATAAAGGCAGGCAACATTTTAAACAAAATTACATTTTTGTCAAAGACTATGCCTTGATCAGATTCAGAATGATGATCAAAACACAGATGGAGTAGATTGGGTCCATCAACACCTAAACTTCACAGTCGTTTCCTCTTCATGGGTTTGACATTTCATTTGGTAAACTTAAGCCGTTTTGTTTTATATGCTGTTTAAAGTTTGATGATTGCGTTATTTTACATTTGTGTGAGCAATCTTCTATCACTTGTTTCTGCTGCTTCTCCTGTATTTTGATCCGGAGATTCTGTACTAGAAGATGTGTCATAGCACCCCCTACCGTATAACAGTGAAAACATGGATAGCTGGAAAATTCAGTCAATGGCGGGGGAAAGAGTAAAGTAGATTTGAAGTAAATTCCTATGTACACTACCAGTGGAAAAGCCACTGACACAAAAAAACAGATATGCAGAATTAGCAACATATCTGTTTTCTATCAATATTCTAATTAATATTTTCAAACAATGTAAGTTTCATAAGACTATGTAAAATAAAAAGTATATTTAATAGGCTACTCCATCAAAAGATTAAACACAATTACAAGCCAAGTATAATTTGAAGTATACTTTTAAGTATATCTTGATCTAAACATTGAGTACAAGTATAGGCCAAATATATTTAGACTTTTCTGACATTATAAGTTAAGTATACTTAAGTGCAATTTTAAGTATATTTCTGAGAAGTGTATATAAAAGTAGACTGAAAGTATACTTACTTTAGTTTAAATTAAGTACACTAATAGAACACTTGAATAAACTTCTTTTTGTAAGGGAAGCCCTCTTCAGGGTTGTTCACAATGACAGTGGCAACAAAGGAAATTAATTTTGCAATTTTCCAGTGACATAAGCAACCACGACTGCTGGTAATGAGACAAAGTCAAGAAGAGTTCAACTTTATGCAAATAAGCAGTGATGCGATGTGGGAACACCTACTAGCAACCGACAGCACTGAGAATCGTGACCTGCAGCTATTTTTTCACTGCCATTGTGATTGTGTTTGTGGCTTTACTGTGTCAACAACTGACTCTGTCTATTTTTATTCCTTCCAAGAAGTTCAGCAGAAACATTCGAGGCAAAGTTGATACTTGAGTGAAACTATAAAAACACTTTTTTTGTCTTGTTTTACAATAAACATGCTTGTTTGCTCACAAAATGGAAGTTTATATTTAAAACATCCTTGGCTGAGAAAGGATGATTTAAAGAAATATGCAAGTTCCCATCGTTTATGCCTGTATAGGGACATTTTTTCTTTTTGCTGGCACTAAATGTTTTATAAAGCCCTCACCATAATCTGGCTCTTGCTAAAAATAAAAAAAGACCTCTTTGGTCAGTTATCTTTGCATAACAACTTTGGGTTATACAAACTTGTGCAAGGGCAGAATGAGAGAGCATAGCGGAAAGAAATGAGACAACAGAATCAGTGACTCTCCTAGTACAATCAACTGAAAGTGACATATTATTATAATACTTGAATCTTCGGTTCCTCATTTAAATACAGTTGTTCTGTTTGAAAGAAGAACTTTAAGGGCACTCTCAAATGTGTTTTAGGAGCAGCAACTCAAAGCTGATCTTTAATGATGCTGACAGTGCTGAGAATATACTGCATGTAAACCCACCAACCGAAGCAAAAAGTGCCAGAAACTGTGACTTCACAAGTGGGGTCTTGATCCCTTTGTTCCTATGTGCATTATGTGATGATTAGCCTTTATTCTACAGTGAAATCTGATACAGAGATACTGTCTGAGACACAGAACTCTCAGCTGATACAATTCACCATTTTAAGATGGGGAAAGCTTACGCATACATACATACATACATACATACATACACACACACAGGATATATCAGTCTCACGTCTTTCCAATTCCGAGCTGGTCAGTTTTGTTTCCAGCGGCACAGGCAATAACGTCAACTGCATGTTCTCGCTCTCTTCTCTCCAACGGCGAAGTGACACACACCCACCTCCTCTCACACACGGTGCGTGTCCACTGGCACGGAGCGAGCAAGCATTTTCAGTTCATTCCTATAGAAGTTGAGCTTCACACTCGAGATGAATTAAACGCTCGCTCTGCTCCGTGCTCCGGTTAAATAGTGCTTTCTTTCACACAGGTTTCACGCTCACACCAAAAGCATGTCACCACTGACCTATACACTCACCTAAAGGATTATTAGGAACACCATACTTATACTGTGTTTGACCCCCTTTCGCCTTCAGAACTGCCTTAATTCTATGTGGCATTGATTCAATAAGGTGCTGAAAGCATTCTTTAGAAATGTTGGCCCATATTGATAGGATAGCATCTTGCAGTTGATGGAGATTTGTGGGATGCACATCCAGGGCACAAAGCTCCCGTTCCACCACATCCCAAAGATGCTCTATTGGGTTGAGATCTGGTGACTGTGGGGGCCATTTTAGTACAGTGAACTCATTGTCATGTTCAAGAAACCAATTTGAAATGATTCAAGCTTTGTGACATGGTGCATTATCCTGCTGGAAGTAGCCATCAGAGAATGGGTACATGGTGGTCATAAAAGGATGGACATGGTCAGAAACCATGCTCAGGTAGGCCGTGGCATTTAAACGATGCCCAATTGGCACTAAGGGGCCTAAAGTGTGCCAAGAAAACATCCCCCACATCATTACACCACCACCACCACCAGCCTGCACAGTGGTAACAAGGCATGATGGATCCATGTTCTCATTCTGTTTACGCCAAATTCTGACTCTACCATCTGAATGTCTCAACAGAAATCGAGACTCATCAGACCAGGCAACATTTTTCCAGTCTTCAACTGTCGAATTTTGGTGAGCTTGTGCAAATTGAAGCCTCTTTTTCCTATTTGTAGTGGAGATGAGTGGTAACCGGTGGGGTCTTCTGCTGTTGTAGCCCATCCGCCTCAAGGTTGTGAGTGTTGTGGCTTCACAAATGCTTTGCTGCATACCTCGGTTGTAACGAGTGGTTATTTCAGTCAAAGTTGCTCTTCTATCAGCTTGAATCAGTCGGCCCATTCTCCTCTGACCTCTAGCATCAACAAGGCATTTTCGCCCACAGGACTGCCGCATACTGGATGTTTTTCCCTTTTCACACCATTCTTTGTAAACCCTAGAAATGGTTGTGCGTGAAAATCCCAGTAACTGAGCAGATTGTGAAATACTCAGACCGGCCCGTCTGGCACCAACAACCATGCCACGCTCAAAATTGCTTAAATTACCTTTCTTTCCCATTCTGACATTCAGTTTGGAGTTCAGGAGATTGTCTTGACCAGGACCACACCCCTAAATGCATTGAAGCAACTGCCATGTGATTGGTTGATTAGATAATTGCATTAATGAGAAATTGAACAGGTGTTCCTAATAATCCTTTAGGTGAGTGTATAAGTGGAGCTAATAAGCCGCTTGAGTCAAGAAAAAAAAATTACTGCGCAAAATTATGTCAAAATGCCCTCCTCGGCAAGTATTCAGTAAACACAAAATTTCCTGCTGCTGTCTGTAAAACTGCATTCTACCATCTTAAAAATATATCTAAATTACGGCACTCTTTCAATGCAAAATGCTGAACAGTTAGTTCATGCGTTCATGACCACAAGGCTAGATTATTGTAATGCTCTACTGGGTGGTTGCCCTGCTCGCTTAATAAACAAACTCCAGCTGGTCCAAAATGCAGCAGCTTGAGTTCTTACTAGAACCAGGAAGTATGACCATATTAGCCTGGTTCTGTCAATATTGCACCGGCTCCCTATTAAACATCGTATACATTTTAAAATCTTGCCAATTACTTACAAAGCACTAAATGGTTTGGCTCCCCAGTACTTGAGAGAGCTCTTAACACATTATACTCCATCACGTCTATTGCGGTCTCAAAACTCTGGCCAGTTGATAATACCTAGAATATCAAAATCAACTGCAGGTGGTCGAACCTTTTCCTATTTAGCACCTAAACTCTGGAACAGTCTTCCTAGCATTGTTCAGGAAGCAGACACACGCTGTCAGTTTAAATCTAGACTAAAAACACATCTCTTTACTCTGGCATACATATAGAACATTATCAATTTATATTATTCAAATCAGTTAAATGATTGTTAGGCTGCATTAACTAGGTCAGCCGGAACTGGGAGCACTTCCCATAACACCTGATGTACTCCTTACATCATAAGAAGAATGCCATCTACGCTAATGTTAGTCTCTCTGTTTATCCCGAGGTTTACTGCAGTCAGCCGGATCCAGGCCGTATCCAGATCAGATGGTGGACCTCCACCTGGACATGACCAACGCATCCCTGAAATGTCTGCAGGAGAGCGTGTCAATTAAACTCCCCCCTGTAAATGCCACATTGACACGACATCCTCATTAAACCTGTGTCCGGCGTGACGACTCCAATCTTTCGAATAATCACAAGCATATCTATTTATCTAACATGACATCTGATCTGTAATGTTGCCAGAATCATAATCATACACTATTTGTTCATCGGCCAGAGGAGAACTGGCACCCCGACTGAGCCTGGTTTCTCCCAAGGTTTTTTTCTCCATTCTGGCCCTGAAGGAGTTTTGGTTCCTTGCTACCGTTGCCTTTGGCTTTTGGCTTGCTCAGTTGGGGGACACTTAAATTTCAACTATATTACCGATCTGCCCGCATTGACACTATATACCAATTGAAATTAGCTGGATGACATCACCGTTTTCACCAGAGCGGCTGTACAGCCGAAACAAATTCTGTTGCATTATTTTCCTGTTATCACTGTGAAGCTGCTTTGAAACAATTGGCATTGTAAAACGTGCTATATAAATAAAGATGACTTGCCTTGTCATGTTAATCAAAGAAAAGACAAAAGGAAATCACTCTCTGCTCTTGACTGAATGAGTTTTATAACTTCAATTGTAATCATTAATCTATTTAATTTTTACAATGAAGACTACTTTTACTTGTTTTTTTATGAAAATAAAACTTTGCATTGAAGAAAAGTAGATTTTTGTTTGTATATGCTGTCAATTATAGCTCTTAAATTAAAATCATAATCAGTAAATCGGGAAGTGTGATCGGTATCGGCAGGTCACACTTACAATAATGCAACCTGCTGACAATTCCACTGTTGACTACATGGCACAAGCTGATTGGTTCCTGTTGCAGCTGCAGTCAATGAGCTTGCTGCTCAACATTTAAATAGTTGGTCAGTGTTTGCTGTGGCAGTTTGCAGTACATTCCTCTGAAACCATCCACCTGTATTGATCTGCTACAGGTACTTTCATAAGTGCTATTTCTGCAGCAGCAGCATTTCTTACATGCTCATAGCATCATGTATGTGTATGTATTGGCAGCAGCACGTCTCTGTGCTTGCTCTGAAGCAGCAGCAGCAATAACAGCAGAAGCAGTGTAACAGATCTATTCTGCCAGGACCAAATAAATTAACATCATTGTCATATCCATTACTATGCTAAACTCTTCAGAGTTGTCATGATAGAAATGTACTATTATATATTATATACACATTACAACATTACAACTGTTTTTTCGTTCATTCTTCCCTCTTCCTCTGTCCTGCTCACTTATGACATCACTCTCTTTTACAAACACATTTAAAAAGCTTGACAGCAATAACGACTTCTGTAAAGAGAGTTTAGTTTCTTTTAAAGACATCACAATCGAGCTTACAACTCGAAGGGGCTGGGTTCCGCCATCCGCAAATCCACAACAGAGATGCAACTACGGAAGCCAAAAGAGGAGAGCGTGAGAAATGGACTGGCTGAGTGGAGTGAAAAGAAAAGAGCCATGTTAAATAGAGAGTGGAAGAGAAGATGGGGGTCAGTTCAAGAAGGCTGGTCTTGCACCCTCTCCATTATCTGCGGTGAGAAAGAGTAAAGCATTCACACACTAAAAGGATTGAGATGGGGAATCTGCCTGGGAATGAAAACGAGGGGGGAAAACAAAGCATGGATGCCACTAATTAATCCACAATTAATGCTATTTTGTGAAGTTTTTCTACAGTTAAGATGCAGACATATTCCTCTCAACTGAGAAAAATGGATGCATCTTCCGTATGACTTGTCAATCGGCACAGATATTGCATCTCCATGGTGATGCAGCGGGGGCAGCATCAGCAGCAGGAGGCCGTATGATTGGCTAAGGGAGCCTCCCTTTCCTTCTCCCCCAGTGAGTGTGACCTTTGAGAGCAAGTCCTCTGAACTCAGCATGACTGAACCTTCTTGAGCCCTTATAACACACACACACACACACACACACACACACACACAATACTCTAACTGCATTAAATCCTAATAGATGCGTCCATCAAATTTATATTTTTACAAATTAAAAATGAATGTAATAATATTAGCAGAACAAAATGTCCTGTTAATGGTTATAAGTAGTCTAATAATCTATAAGAATAATGAATTATTAGAGCTTTACAACACAACATGAACCAGAGGATTACCTCAACATTACCCCTTCCGGGGAATTATGGGACATCAAACTGGCGTCCAGAGGCTCTTTGAGCTTTATAGTGACAGATGACTGAAGGTTTGCAACAGGAACATTTTTGCCATGCATTTTTCTTTTGATTGAAAAAAACTGCAAGAATAAACCCACAAAGCTGACAAGATTCAGCAGGCATGCACCTGTTTCCTGTCTCTCTGTGCATATCTTGCAGGTGGGTCTGTCTCTAATGTCACGCCTCTCATTCTTCATTCTCTCTTTCTACCTCTGTTTTAGATATTTTGGGGGGGAAGGTGCACGGCACCGAAAGACAATGTGATTCCTGAGTGATTGCCTATTGAATTTAGATCAGGCTCATAGAGACACATAACAGCTTTTCATTAAGGCCCTTGCGCAGCCTAAAAAGAATAGACCAATCTTCATCAGCATTCATTTATTAGAGGAAACAGCGCGAAGAGAGAACTCAACGCACTGTAGATTTGAATCGCAGATCAGTCAGTAGCCCGGCGTGACGGACAGTATCCTTACAGACACCCTGACCCTGCACCTGGTGTAAATACAATTATTGTAAGAGTGACGCAAGTAGGCACTGTGAACACACACATATAATAGAACTGTCATTTTACAGAAAATATTATCAGTATTATCAGAGTATCATTAGGCTTTTGCACTGCTCATGTTGAGTGCTGAGGGCATCGCTGGTTGACACAACATGATGATGTCTGTGTCTGGCATTGTTACAGCAACACAATAATGCTAGCTAGTTCAAACTGGGTATCTGCAACTACCTTGTGATATGTTACACGTTGCAACACACGTCACAATTAATTATGTGACATCTTATTTGGATCACAGCTGAGATGGACACAGCGTGTCCACAAGTCAGGATATGGGATCAGTTTCAATGTCTCTCATGTAGCAATAGATGGATAGATAGATCAGTATATATCAGTAAATATACAAAGCCAATCAGTATATATGGGGATATTTAGGATGCCATGATGATAGACAGAGGCCAATGGTCAAATTTGGCCAGGATGCCAGGGTTGCACTCCTACTCTTTTTCCGAAGGACATCCTGGGATTTTAAATGACCACAGAGAGTCAGGACCTCGGATTTACATCTCATCCAAAGGACGGTGCTTTTTTGACAGTATAGTGTCCTGCCCTATACTAGGGCATTAGGACCCACACAGACCACAGGGTGAGCATCCCCTACTGGCCTCACTAACACCTCTTCCAACAGCAACTTAGTTTTCTCAGGAGCTCTCCCATCCAGGTACTGACAAGACTCAACCCTTCTTAGCTTCAGCGGGCAATGAGTCTTGAGCTACAGGGTGATAGCTTCCGGGTTAGTAGACAGTAGATAGATGAGTGTGTATGGTACTGTATGAAGTACAGTGAAGGTCAACTGCAATATGGTATAATCAATCTAGTAATCTAGTGTTGTCGGTGTTCTAGTGATAGTTGTAGGTTGCTTCTAATCTTGCAATAAACAAGAGAGTAACATACAGTCCCTCATCAGCCCCAAGGGCTGTGGTCTAATAATCTATCACTGACAATGGCAACTTTTCCTTTTAAACTAGCACAGAGGAAAGAGAGATGCTCCGCTTTGCTGAAGATGTATAGACCCTGCTCAAGTATTTTATCAAAGTCCATGACACAACTCCCAAGACATGATTTTAAACTACAAATCTGCTTTTCAAGGTTACAACCACTGGCATGGGGTGGACTTGGTCATGAAAAAAAAAAAAAAACAGATTCTCAATACGGACATGACCGAAAGAGGTGCTGCAAGCAGGTGAGTTGCTGATTAATCTATTCGTTTCCACCATTTCTGTGAATATGGACCTTTACAGTCATGTCAAAATGTATCTATGAGAACTCAATGAATTCAAGAGAGCCAAAAGAGAGAATTTCATCCTTCGTTATTCGCTAGTGTTGGCTGTTAGACAATAGTATTTGTTTTGGATTTATTTCAATGTTAACTTAGTCAATTACCTTCTCTGAGAAAACATCTTGGTTTTCTAATCCTTGTTATGATTTGAGTGTTAACAAAAGTCCTCATAAGAAGTTTTAAATAAACTATTACTTTATCTAAATTAATTTCCATGGCATCTTGTAAGAAATAAGGGAAATGCTACTAGCTGCACTTCCTTTAGTAAGTGTTGGTGATGTTAATAGCACAGAGGTGTGAAAGCCAGAGAAAGACACAAGCATGGAGGCAATGTCCTTCAGAATGTGCTTTAATTACAAAACAGAATAGCAAGCTATTGATGACATCTCCAATTCATCTCTCAGTGACTCAAGAGATTCCCTCATTCATACACTCCATCGATTTATCCTGGTATCTTCCAGACTGCAAAATGTATACTCATACATAGAAAGAACAGTGGATCCTAGAGGATCCCTGGTGTACTGTATGAAATGAGAAAACACTACTACTGTTACTGTATATACTTCATTAGCTGGAACCACATTGGGTCTTCACCATGTTTTATCAAAACACTCATATCATGATAACGTATCATGCTAATCATGTTAATATATTTAAGGAATTTGGTGTTTGGGTCTATTCCCATGTACATACTGTAAAATTTTAGTAGTGACAATAGCATATAAATTACAGAAATTGCGATGACTAACACCGTGGCATAGCAAGGTTCTGGCGTCTTGTAATATTTTGACCAAAGTAATACTAAATAAGTAATACAAAACTTGAATGCAATGCAAGTCGCTTTAGGGTGCTTTTACACTAGCACTTTTGGTGTGCACCCGGATTCGATTGACGTCAGAGTTCAGTTCGTTTGGATGATGCTGTCTCCCGAACTCGGGTGCACACCCGCGAACCGTACCCGAGTCCGTTTAAAAAGTCGGTTCATGTGAACTCGCTGCTAGCCTAGAAATCTAGACGCACCCTAGATGCAGCAAATATAATTTGCAGCCAGGTCATCTAGCAACTCTCCATTGGCTTGCGAGCTGGAACAACCAAACTCTAGTCAGGCCAATCACATCGTGTATCGAGTCGGTGGGTGGGCTTAACATAATGACGGCAGAGTTGCAGAGGTTCCGCGTGCTACTTAAAAACAAAGAAGTTGGCGAACAGCGGCCTTTCGAACTGGCTTTGGCCGAGACTCTGGGAGACGTGGAGTTAAGCTTTTCTTTGAGAAAAGAACGGCACTGAAGTCATTCTTATAAAAGGACGATGTGTTCGGAGCGGTTTGGAGTTTCGCCGACCAGATACGGCAAAAGTTTAATCTATCAAATAGCTCCACTTCACCTTCTTCATTGCTCTGGTTAGTTGTAGTGCTATCCTATTGTGTACAGTGCCAATGGTGTGTTCCCAGACCCAACAACTTGATGTGGATCTGGCTTGTCAGGCTAGTTCGCTGCTGATATGAACGCAATCATACTAAATCGCGGAAGTGAACCGATATTAATGACGTATGATTTGATAAAAATGTGTTTTGTGTGCGTTTCACTCATTTTCCTGACGAGCGTGACTGATATACTGCAAGCAGAGAGCTGTAGATCTAATTTCTGCTCGTCTTCAGCGTTCTTTAGAGCATTTGCAGTACATTCGTGGCAGATAGACGCAAGTGCCATTACGTACTGAAGCTTTGGTAACAAAACCAACGGTTGAAAAACAAAAATATAAAAGTGAGGTGAGGTGAGGTGAGCAACGCTATTTATTTTGCCACCTTATCGCTCACTGTCACCACCAAGCAACAGGGTAAACAGCTGCTGCTTTGATGACGCAAACACACCCCGGTTCGGGACCCAAATAATATAATATGAACACAGTCCATCGGGGGCAGAGGGAGTGGGGAGCAATCGAACTCTGGTTCGGTCCAGACAATCGAACCAAGTGTGAAAGCACCCTTAGATAAGCAAATCTGCTAAAAATGCATAAATGTAACCAAATATGAATCGAAACAATATGATCATAATCACCCTGTATTTAAAACAGAGTGAGAAAAACACACAAGCTCAAAAAGAAGGCTAAACTTACAGAGGCAGACCCACCATTTCATCAAGTGATTGTTGAGCTGGCAGAGAGGGAAACCCATGACAAGAAATTTGATGACGTAGATGAATAATGCTGTATGTTCCACAGAATGGCACGCTATGCAGTGATGGCCGTTCATCTCCTGCCTTTATCTTCTTAAGACAGTGAGATGATCGTGTTATCACCAAGACAGACACACACGCAGACCTGCATTATTAAGCAGCTGCTGGGTTTGTCTGGTTCCCACACAATGAGAAAGTCACATCAGGAGAGACTGTAGTACAGCACCATGGCATAAAAACACGAGGAGAGAACCATGTTTTTCAATCACATGGGTCAGGTCATACTGAGGCCTGCACTGACTAATACTATAGTCCTCTAGGCCTAGGAGACTGAATATGACACCAGAAGGATGACAAACCACTGACTCATAAAGATGATATGATTTGATCTGATATACAAGAGGCACACTGTTACTAACAAGCATTCTAGATCTACAACAGTCAGTTGTATTCAAAAAATTTTTAATCATACTAAAGCACATGTAAAGTACTTGATTATAAATTTTAACTGTAGTTTTTCCAGTTTCAAGATTAGTATGTTGACTCTTGTCAACTTTAAATTACATTTTAGCATATTTCTAAAATGTAATGTTTTTAATTATTTCTTAATTATTTGTAATTAAATGAAAATGAATTATAGTTTAAATTCATATTAAATGCAATTAACTAAACTTTAGAGTAATTATTTTGACCCACTAATGTAGGTCAAAAGGGATAGCTCACCCACAAATGAAAATTCTGTCATTTACACACCCTCAAATTGTTCCAAACTTGCACAAATTTCTTTTTTTCTGCTGAACACAAACAAAGATATTTTAGAGAATATGGGTAACCAAACAGTTGATGGACCCCATTGACTTGTCTATCCTGGGCAAGAAAATTCATGCAGGTTTGGGCCCCATCAACTGTTTGGTTACCGACATGCTTCAAAATATCTTTGGGGTGTATCCTTTTTGTGGTGAACTATCCCTTTAAACAGGACACAATTACTTCTGTTGTCTTTTATGGTCAACTAAAATATACTTGGTTGTCATTTCCATTGCAACTTGCATTATATTAAATGTAATATCAAATAGACAGATTTTTAAATCTTTACTTAAAACTCATTATTTTTCTATTGCTTTAAATGTCCTTTGATGGTTAATTTTTGCATTTGCTGTTGGCATTTTGAATAATTTTTTTGTTATATTTGGGAGTTTAAATTTTTTTACTTCCTTTGTTTTTTCTGATGTTTATTTTGATATAATTGTCTCTGATTTCATTTGTGAATCTATCTTTTCATTTCCTTTGCCATTATTTTATCTCATTCATCTAAATGTGAAACACTACAGTTAAAATTATAATCATGTGCTTTAGTATAATAGTCACATCGAAATAAGTGTACTTGTTTAAAGCATGACAAAAAATTATTTAAATATAATGATTTAAAATGTACTAAATTTAAAAAAAAAAAAAAATTTAATTGTTAAATTTGACATTATTACAGTCGGAAAAGTATGCTGAAAGAAGTACATATAATTTAATCAATACAATTACATGCACATCTTCACAAGGGTAGATAGTTGGCTAACTATCACTGCAAAGTCAGTTCAACTTATAAACAACTTAAGCCTTGTGAAGGGTTCCAGAATGCACCGCAACAAACACTAAGGTAAATCGAAGTAGGCAAACGAGATGACAGAAATGATTGTTAACATATTTCATTCAATCTACTGATAAAAATGTGTTCAGAGTAAACATATTTTACCTAATATTTGTTTGCTTTGCATTTTGTTTTTTTAAGTATTAGGCTACTGTGTAGGCATGCAAATATCAAATTGCTAGTTGCTATTTGTGTAGCGCACAAGCTACGAGTCGCTGCCTACACAGAACACTTCAAATCAGTGATTTATGAGGTTTGTATAGTGTATGGTGCCTTAGAAGGCAGCTTCCTATGTAGCCAATTGGCAGCTCACTAGGTTTTGGAATAGAGCTCCAGATATTACACAAATTATATATTGTGAGTTATGTAATATGCTTGCCCTGAACATGATGTGTGTGGGAACTTGGATCAAAAACATCTAAATCTTGCTAATTGAGTGTGCAGGATATTTCCCACAATTCCAGCCTCATCAATACAGTGCTGCCAAGGGGAGAAAAATGGAATTGCAACATAAACTGCCTCTTTTTGATGCTCATCTACATTGCAATTACTTAGCTGACAAAGAGAAGTATGACACTATGGAAGGTGTTTCATAAAGCTAAATACAATTTGAGTAGAGCAAGGCCACCATTAGCTAACAGAAAATGGTCTTTCTTTGGTCATGCTTAGATAATAGACGCAGGATGAAACCACAAAAGAAAGATCACGTCTATGGTTTTCATTTTTCCATCCCCTGCCCCCTCCCTCATCTCAGTTTATCAGTCTTAACATCTCTCTCTTTCTCTTCACAATTGTTATGTCACACTCATAAGAAAGCAGTCTGGATGATAGGAAAGCTTTTGGCTTCTGCTGGCATGAAGCAGAATTGAGGCAACACAGAACTTGACTCAATCTGCTCTCGAACTCCGTCCCGTGATTCTCATCTCTCCTCTTCCTTTCATAGGTCCCCTCCCTCTTGCTCCACTCCTCCGCATCATGTGACAGTCATCTCCTGTTACTATGGTTACTGGGCCTTTCTTGGGGAATGTGATTGCAGATTTGATGTTCTCTATTTCGTTTTTTCTGCATCTCACCCTCCCCTCCCACTTTCTCACTCTATCTCCTCCCCTCTTTCTCTCATCTCCATCTCTCTCTATTTGCCTCCCATGGCAGCTGTTAAATTATTGATTTGATGAAATATTTAGCTGTTATTCTGCTCTCCTGCTGAAGGCTCCAGTTGTGGCCTAATCGCAGGAGGTCCTCAAAAGCGGAGACCACACCTCTGTCCATCTACTCACCAACACGGGCGCCCTTCATCGGGGAGGCCACACCCACCTGGCACAGTGACCAATCAAATGCTTTCTCTCTTACTGCTTCTGACATCATTCACATCTGTCATTCTCATAGCATCATACCATGTAGTTATTGAAGAAGGAAATCAATGCTCCTTAAGCAATAAGTCCATTTTTCTGGCATTCACAAGCCCCTAATCCATCTCTGTGACTAGTTAATGTCTGTCTGCTGAGAATGAAAGGCTATTGGACTTTTTGGTACGATGTCGATACTGATTTTCTTTTTTTAACAATATCTTTCTACTACATCAATAATACTGAATACCAAATGCTGTCACTGCACTGTCACCAAAAAGGATGCTAATTATAATTTGTACTGTAATTTCACACAATAATTTAATTAGCTTAATTTTAATGTTGTTTAGTTTTATGTTTATTTTCTGAACGTTTATTTGAATATCTGATTTTGAAAAATGTCAAGTGCTATTACTTAACTGGCTTACTTGCTCTTTGTTCTATTGCCAATTAGTTTCTCTACTTTTTTATTTGTCAGGGCATTTTTACACCTGGTAACTTCATGCATTTTTACTGATATTTATCTGATTTGTTAAAACGGTTCCATTTAAACTTAGCCACATAAATGTCTCCACAAAACGGATATAAATCTGATCTTCAATTCCCGCGCTATATGCAAATTTAATGGAGTACATCACAGAAAAAGCAACATATATGAGCTGCATTTTATTATCATCAGAGAAAACACATGAAGTGACCTGTAGGTGTAAACAGGCCCTTTAATAGGGCCATATATGGCACCCCTAGAGTGCAGAGATGTTAAACCTTCCGCATGTCAGCCTGACCTGGCCAAGTTCTCCCAGAGAATAAAGCTAAGCTGAAAAGCATTTGAAAGGAAAGGTGTGTGGTTCCATTACTGAGGCATCAACATCAAAATACCTCAGTTTCTTTTCATGTGTCTCTTTCCCCTCTGCGTCATCTGGGTTCTTCAGTGACTCAGAGAAAGGGAGAAATTGACAGGCCACACACACACAAAAAAAAAAAAAATTCTGGGTCAGACCACCCCATCCCTCTGCTCTCTGACCTGCCCTTACTAAACTCTTCCTGAAGTGGAGCACACGAACGCACTCATCACACACTGGGGAATTCTCTGTTGGGATTTATGAAGGAATAATTACATTCACATTAATAATTACATTCTAAACCCTGCCCCCCACCTACCATCAGAAGCACTTATTTGATTAAAATGTCAGGTTGGAGAAAAATGGATTAGTTAAGAAAGGAAAAAAAAAAAATGTCTGGTTAAAGGAATAGTTCACCTATTCAAAAATTAAAACTCAGTCATTTTCTCACCCTCATGTTTTTCTAAAGTTCAATGTATATTTTATTGGAAATTATTGTTTTCATTGTCCAAAAATGACAATAAGCTCCAAAAAAAACATGACATCAAAGTGGTTCATATGACTCATGTGCTCTATTCAAGTGTTTTAATTCAAGTCATCGTTGACTGATAATCTTCCTCTCTAGTGAGCTAGAGAACCGTTGCAATTTGATAATTGAGTCGCAAATCAAATCATGTATTTTTTTCGGGGTAGGGGTTCTTTTTAACAAACCACTGAGAACACTATAGCCTGAGCATGCAACGCTCACATTCTCTATTAATTTATGATCTGTTTAACAGTCCTGTCTAATACTAGATGGAGGTACATAGAATGACAAAGTATTAGTTTTTGCTGTGTGGTTGATGTCCAGTGTCGCTAGCTGAGCAGAAATACATAATCATATTTTGCTTTGTTCAAAATTGTGTTGAATTTTCTCCTTAGCGTAAAGGTTGAGAGGTCCATCGATCACTGTTTTCCATGTTCGTAGAGTTAGTTTGTGGAGTAAATATATAGGCTATACTCTGTGTGTGTACACAGCTTTTTTTTAAATGGCAGGTGCTGGTGATTCGCGTGCATTCAGTCAATCAGCATACACTTACGTCACTGGTAGTTTGTGCTGGGTTAGACCCTTCTCTGAAGTAGGAGCTAAATTAGTTCCCCCCAATAGGAGTTCCTAGAACGAAAATCGCTCCCAGTTCCTGTGATGCAAACTAAAAAGAGGGTACTTCCGCCAATAGTTCTAGGAATTATGAAAAGGTTCCTCCAGTCCGAAAGCCCCTACTGGTTCTCGAATCCAGAACAGCTTACTGGAAGCGGAAAAACGAGAATAATGACTTGTATTTGTGTCAGGGTCACACAGAGCTTGGTTTGAGAAGATTTACTGTATGGTACACCATTGTATTAGTCATTTTTATAGTGTTCTTTTATTTAATTTTTATTTGCATGGTTCATTGCTCCATAGTCAAAATTAATTTTTGGTTAAACTATCCCTTTAACAAACTCATGTTTTCATGTGCTTCTACTGATTTTCACACTCTCTCTCATCCACAGAGATACTGACATGGAACTGTCTCTTTCCACACTCTCTCTCTCTCTCTCTCTCTCTCTCTGCCTGCAGGTTTGTGTGGAGTCTGCTGAGGCCTGGCATTTATTAAAGTGTGCTGTTCTCTCCTCTCTGCTGCATACCTGATCTGCCACCACTGCAGGCCTCTTTCAACTATATTTATTTTTAGCTGCAAGCCAAAAAAAAAAAAAGTGCTATCAAATACCACGGTTTTAACACTCTAGCCAAAAACAGAAAACTTTCTACGCGATACCAGAAAACTTTTAAAAACGATTATCATCTCTGTGTAAATGCGAATTTGAGAAAACAATGTCATGCGCATGTGTATTATGTGTTAAGTCTATAGGTGCGTAGTGTTTCTCTTCAAAGTGACATCGGCAACTATTGGCAGCATAATACAGCGCTGTTAGTCATTATCGTGGATTTTATGTTGTTGAATTTTGACAATCTGTGCATGAAAAACTTTTTAGTTTTTAGTACATCATCGTCGTGTAAATGCACCCTCAGTCTTAAAATTTGACAGGTCTGGCCACAACATCTCCTTTATAAAGGCCAAGTTCAGGCTTTAATTTAGTCCCAGTGTAGACCCTTGACTCCTTAGTCCCTTTTGCCAGCATGTTTAACAGCCAACAGGATGCTGAAATCCACTGAAACAGAGCCTGCGAATAATGACAGAATAAGGCATCAGGGTCCAGGCTGCAGTCAGCTGTATTGGCTTAGTAATTAGGCTGAGCACAAGGTGCTCACACAGGAGGAAAAGTAGAGTAGAGTCTGACTTAAGCTGAAGTGAGACTGACAAATACACAAAGCATATCACCGCCCTATAGAATCCCTGCGGGTCGGCATGAGACAAGGGAGCAGTGCCATTATGTGCCTCATTAGCTATGGCCTCACTGGGTCATTACAGTGGGTTGTGCCAATTGTGGGTGGAATTCTCTAGGCTGTCATCAGCTTTGTAAAGGCCACTTGGGTGTGTTTGGAGAATTTGGAGGTGTAATGGCAATTACACAGGTGTACTGAAGGATCTTTGTATCAAGTAGTTTTTTTTTTTTTTTTTTCTTCTTAACTTAACATGGCTTATATTACTATCATTTAACAAAAACAAGTAAATTAGCAGTATTATTTATCACAAACATGATGCAATATCATATTTCTTTATCAGCATCAACAAAATAAATACACAAGAGATAAAAAGAGTGTAAAAAAAAGAAGAGAGGCACAAGAAAGAGAGAGAAAGAAAATTAATGGCATAAATGAAGCCCATAAATGGAGGCTAAAATGGCACATATGCAAACCCAGGCTTCCACTCCAAGTGGCCGATGAGCTGTCTCTAAGGCAACCGGTGGTTTCCTAGCAGCGCAACACAGCTTATGGAAAAATGAATGAAAATCTACCCACTGAGATAGAAAGTCAATGATAGAAAATAAAAGAATAGCAGTACAGAAAACAGAAAGACGATATGTTCCTGTCCATATTTTAAGAGGCAAACAGTATAAATTACAAATGAAAGAAAAAATTGGATAAAATTAACAGGCAATAATAAATCACATTCACACCCACACGAGTGTGCACAAACAGACACGCTATCATCAGTTGAACAAGAGTGCCTTGTTTGACGGGAGGCCTAAATATAAAATGCAGCCCGACTGATTGCATTAGTTTGATAATGATAAGACTCATTAAGATAAGGGTTGTTGAATTAGATTATCGTACTGTCACAGTCTGTCAGATGAGAAAGCACATGTTGTGGTGCTACTGTAAGGATGCTAACACTGCTAGCTATAAATAACCAAGCAAAGTGTGGCACTCCATGAAACACTCCTGATGAGTATGTGTTGGACAGACCAAAACACAAATATACAAAATAACTTGTGCTTTTTATATTAACATCAGGGTTAAAAGGTTTAAATTTGCATTCATTTGGCATATGCATGCTGCAAAGAAAAAGAGATGCATGGAGGCAAACTAAATTAAATGAGAGGGTATATGAAGAGACTTTTATTTTGAAAGGCTACATTTACTAGACCAGAGAGGAAAAAGCTAACCATATCATTCCCATTATCCTTAATGTCACTTGCTCGGCCTGCGCCGGACTCCCTGGAAGTGCATATGAAATCGGCCATATTTGCTCATGATTGCAGGGTTGTTTTACTAATATACTCAGTAGGAGTGGTAACCACTGCTCATACAAATATTTCACCCACCCAGTATTATCAAGGTTACTGAGGCCATCGCATCAATCTGTTAATTAATCTTCAATTTATAGCACATTCAACATTGTACAGTACACTCTGCAGAAGCTTCCGAGTGATTAGAGTGGTTTATTTTTGACGTTTACAGTGTGGTCACTGGCTAATCTGCAAATCATTACACAAAATTACTGCAACTTCAGATTATCTGTGGCTTTATTGTATTCCATTCAATCTGCATGGTGACTAGATTAAATTGGATCTGCATGGTGACTGGATTAAGTTTTTCTTCTTTTTTTTTTTTTTTACTCATTCGATGTGACCATTATTAATCTGTCTGATTTGGTTAAACAGGTGATCTTAAATTCCCCTGACTGCTTTAGGGATTACACTGTGTCTACACCAGATGTGAGCAGCGCCAAAAAGTGCAAAGCAAATACCACCCATTATAATCAGTGATGCTGTCTACACTGGATGTGGCGCGGCTTGTGACAAATTTGACACAACAAATTCCCGACAGTAAACTGAAGCTCCATTCTATTTTTGACATACTCCAAGCCCTCGCGCTATTTCTGATATGAAGGACAAATGGATTTGCGTTGGTCGCCGTGTCGCATCCAGTGTGGTCAGCTTTCATGTCCAATTTTTTATGATAACATTTTAACGTTTGAGGATTATCCATTTGCACAAGTGATTGCTGCTATCACTAGGTAGTTATGTGCATCTTAATGTAGATCAAATGTAGGTCAAAATGCTGGAAAAATTACTTAATGAAATCAAAAATGAAGCAAACTGAATTTCTGTGCAAATCATTCATACACACACACGCACGCACACACGCACTCGCACACACACACACAGTAGTGGCTAAAAGTGATGTCCGGCCTAGGAACATCTTCACCCCTTATTCAAATCCTATTAAAAATTTGCTAAATAAATTTGTAAGCATATCGCATATGTGCTTGGAGTCAATTGATTTATTTGTGAAAACGCATTGAAACATGCCAAATTATGTGGGCACTTCTTTTATTTAACATTATAAAATGTTCTTATCGTCATTTTGGATCAATTTAACTATGCTTTTAGAATAAGAGTATTATTTATTTATTTTTATTGAAAGCAAAAATACTTAGTGACCCCAAACTTTTGAAAGGTAGTATTATATACTCATCCTTAATATTTTCCTCCTTTAGTCTTTTCTCGCCAAGGGTCCCAAGTAAGCCAAGTAAGTCCCTGGTGCCCTCTTACATTTTAAAATACAGCCTTGGTGAGAAAATGTAAAAATAAAATAAAAAAAAAATATATATATATATATTTTTTTAATGTTTTCAGACTTTTGACCGGTAGTGTAGGTGCATGACATCCCTGGATACCGCCCTTAGTAAAACTCAGATGCAGAGCAAATGATGAAAGGAAAAGAGATAAACAGATAGACAGATCTTGGAAGAAAGGCTGCAGGCTCAGCTTGGCTCACTTCTGCTCTCTGTGTGTTAAATGGCTGGAAAGCAGCAGCTCTGCACCAGCCGTCTCACTGACTGAGCACTTTCAATGCACATCTCCCCCCTTTATATTCCATCCTTTTTCTTTTCTCTCCCTCTCTTCCATCCCCTCCCCCTCCAGCCATTACTGGTATTCAGTGCAGCTCTATTGAGGACCGTAGCCCTCTCTCTCACTCACTCTCTCTCAATGCATACAGCGCTGCTGAGGGCCACAGACACACAGAAATTATGAAGTACATTAACCCAGAGAAATCAACACACACACAAATGCATACATACATACATGCAGAGCAATGCATTGAAGCATGTAACATGAAGTGATACACAGCAAAGCACATTGTTAGTTGCAAACTAAAATCAGCCAATAACTTCTATTGATTTTAAATAGAGCTACTCCTTAATCTAACCCTCACAGAAACACAATTTTTTCTACAAGGCAGTTTTCCTCGCAGAGACATTTGGCTGGTTTGTTAAAATGTAGGTGAATTCAGTTTTTACTATCTTTGTGGAGATATCGGGTCCTCAAAATATAGGCAAAACTTCACCCACACATACAAAACAACTGAGCCATGAATGCTTATGAATTCTTCATACTTCAAATGGAAAATGATGAAGGTCCACTGTGAAAACACACACACACACACACACATAAATTAATGCTGAACACATGCAGAGATGCTGATTACTGTGTGCATGAGAGCACACATACAAGGCTGTCTACAAGAAAGCCAACACACACACACACACGCACAATCCGTAGTGGTCTTTGGGTTCAAAAGCACATGCTAACAGAGGCGTTCCAGCAATAATGACGTGTGTTCAGTGAGCTGCGATTCGCTCCGCACATTTCCTCCTGTGCTGATATGGTGTGGGTTTGGTCTTAATTTTACAGTCAATGCTCTCAGATAACAATTGACTAAAATGTCTAAAATTTAATTTTCGGTTTTAACGATGCAGAACGATCTGTCAGAAATATCTCAGCCTACATGATCATGGTCACAATATTCTTGAGACAATACCGGGCCTTAGAGCCAGAAAGGATGAGAACTACTTAACTACACCATCTTATTTCAAAAAGCATCTCTCTCCACCAACGGTCATTCAAAAGTAACCCTTGAAAAACATTTTATAAATCTTAAATATTTCATTATATTACAGACTTTTTTTTTGCCAGGCAGTGCCTTATTTGTTTTTGAGTTATATATATGAACGTATATAACTCCAGTATGTTGCCTTTCACGTCACAGCTAAGAATAGTTGCCAGTGTACGCATTCTTTGCCATTACCCAATCGGCATTGTCATGACATCAATATTCACATGAAATTTATGAAACAGATTTTTTGCTGAATGGGGAAGTGTCCAAAAATAATTTATTTCCCTGGTTTCACAAACTGAATTTGAAATGAATGGAAATGCTAATGAATAGTTTCTCCAGGTGTTTTAGATGTCCTTGTCATGTACCACAGCAAATTAACACTGTGCATTTCTCTTCATGGAAGTCTTTACTACCTTAACACCACATTCTTTCTTTTTTTCCTTCAACTGTGTCCCTGTAAGGGAAACCATCTTCCTCTACATTCAATCAGAATGCCTTCACTTTACAGCAGCTTCCATGACCTGTGATTTTTTCTCTCTCTCCCCACTGTAAATAATTCAGCATGTGTGAAAAAGTCAACAGAGCAGCTATTGTTGAGCTCACACAGATGGAGGTGTAGATATAGGTAGAGATGGATATGTTTGGAGTATGCGGCCTGTTTACAGCGATGTAAACCGTTTGCGGCCTGAAAACTGTCACAAAACAATAGAAGTGAAAACAGTGAAATGGAGAAGAGGAGGGAGATGTAGCGAGAGTGCATCAGATCAGTCCATTAGGAGCCCAGACACATTGGGGCCTTCCTCTTGTATCGTCTCACAGTATCTCCCACCTCTCTGTTTCTCATCCTCTGCCATCTAATCAATAGATGAGCACTTAGAGTTGGACACAAAGGGAAGCTGGGGCTTCATTATGGGCCTAGCATTACAACAACACACACCTACAGGATTTGCATACTGTTCTCAAGAACCAAACAGCCGCACAGAAGGGAAGAGCTCTCAGAAAGTCGTCTGAGTGTTCCCATTTGAGGTGTGGATTGAGGTGTGCTCAAAACACAATGCAGGTGGGAGGAGCTTGAAATTATCCAGCCAATCACAACACAGATGACATGTAACAACCTCTTACCTCAGCTTACTTATCAATTCTACTGGCATTCTCCACCTCAATTTCATATTCTATTTCATAATTAGTTCCAGAGGGAACTTTGATCTCCAACTCCTGTACCCATTTGCCCTCATTTCTTACTTAAATAAAACAAATGTTAATTCCTGCATTAAGTCAATTAAAAGCTCAAGTCCAACTAGATTTAGATGGAAGGGTGTTTTTAATGAGGGGTAACTAAGTATCTTCATTCACAATCAAGTAGAGCAGTGGGTCATAACCCCCCCAAAAAAATGGATCACAAGTATGATGAACAGCAGGTTAAAAATAACGTAACTGCAAATAATAAAATGTAACCAACCTTCAAAAAGATACATAGTTATGACAGCAAAATAAAAAGGATCATAAACTTTTGAAAGGCAAGGAAAATGCTTCCTGTATGATTTGTTGCTGATGTAAAAATCCTGCTGTGCATCTAAACCAACTTTATTGCATTTTGGCACAATTTAATATACAAATATTTTTGAAGCTGAAATCTCACTTCTGCTGTTGCTTATGGTTTTATAAGATTTTCAGGACTGTTTTACAATTGTAATATAAATGAGTTATTTAATGTGTTGAGTCACCACTTAAGAAAAAAATAACATGTGTGTGTGTGTGTGTGTGTGTGTGTGTGTGCGCGTGTGTGTGCGCGTGTGTAGAAAATATAAAAAAATGGTAAATGTATAAATTTTTATTTGGAAAAAAAGAATTGTATAGCACTTATATTTAAATAGAATCCAATTTCAATTTCAATTTGGTAAATTGACGATATACTAACAAGTACAATAAAAACACCTGCCATCTGTGTTCAAGGCAGACAGATAAACAAGTGGAGCTGATCCCACCTCTCACTCAAATACCCCCCTCCCCATCTCCCTCCCTCGACAGGGGGACCCATTTTGAACATAAATAATTCATCCACAGACAGATGCAGCTTTTTATTTGGAGTGAATAATTCAAAATGTGGTCTCTGCACTTCAGAGTGGAGGCCCGCTCCGCCAGTGGAACATTGTAGAAAGCAGGAAAAGAACTGATGCTTTTTGTTCCTCTATGCTCGTAAAAGCTAGAGACAGATGCCACACCTTGCTGCTTAAGCATTGTCTATCTTGATTGGAGTGGGTCGATTTGAGGTGGGAAAGTAAAGTGTACAATTTTTGAGCTGAAAAGATTTTCAGTGACCAATTGAGAGAAAAATGCATGTGTGCTTCACACACAGCATCTCCCAGCTGGGCTTTGAACTATTCATACCGAGCTTATGCAAATGGAAATGCTTCAGGCATTATGCTGGGAGCCTCACAAATGCACAGGCACACATTACCTAGGACACATGCTCATAAACACGCATACATTTATGTCCACATAAATTCAAATATATACGTGCACAAATTTGTGCCCTTGTGGAGCTGCAACTGATGCAACACCTCACAATGCCTAGACTGCTTGCAGAATATAATAGAGCCTGTCTCATAACAAATGGATTCCATTAAATGAAGGCCTGCATTTCCAATCAGAAGACACACATTTATTCACCTTTATTGTATGGAGGGCTTGACATTAACTTTTTTGCTTAACTTTTCAAAAGTTACTAGCCACTCAGCATTTTCACTGGCCACAGTTTTGACATTGATATCATGGGGGAAAAACTGCCATATAGGTATTTGTAATATCAATTTGGCAGCAGGAATATTAGCTCTTTCCCATCAGCATTTTTGAAAGAAGTTTCACAAAAGTTTCATGGCCAACAGAATATTTTGTTGTATGAATATCTGAATATGCAATATATCAAAAGAAAGAACAGATTATCTGCAGAAAAGTTTTATTCTAGTTTCATGCATTCCTTTTTTTATCAACACTTGAATGTGGGTAAGTTTCATTAAAAGAAGCAACATTTTGAGCAAAAGCACAGAAAATCATGTTTTTGTCAAAGATTACATCCAGATCATTTTCAGAATGATAATCAAAACACAGATGGAGTAGATTGAGTCCATCAA